>JAQFXM010007052.1:0-12404 GCA_034693345.1 Entomobrya multifasciata | reverse complement strand
CCGAATCTATCGTCCAATTTTGTTTTTTCTTTGATTTGATACGGCTACTTAATTTAATCGTTACAATGGTTTATTTAAATTTTGGTGAATAGTATGTGTATATTTCATATCGAAAACTTTCACTTGTACTAACAAACCAAGCGTTCTAGTGCATCTGTATGTGCCTTGATAAGACTGTGTTTAGATAAAATAAAAAGTTCTACATTTTTCTTTTAGAATCCAAGTCATTCATAATGTCATTTTTATATTCTTGTTTGTATGTGAAATTTCAGTTTGGTAAAATATATATGTAACTTATCGATTCAGATATATGACGTATGCAAAGTAATTGCTTCAGATACATTTCCCAATGTGTTGGACATGCTTTAGAAACGATCTGAAAAATAAAATACAATGAAAATTCTTCTAAAATTATACAACGACTTGAAAAACGACATGTATTTTCATATTCACATCTACACATGTTCTTTTCAACTTTGTATTCCCAGGAGGAAATTCACGAAATGTGAATGTGAAATTCTTAGGTTTCTGATTTAGTAAAGTGCACTTTGAATTGAATTGGGATATTTTTATCATTTCACCTTATTCATTCAATAATAAAAACTCCATTGTCTAAGAACATTAAGGCAATCAGGCTGTCTATTAAATGCCAGGGGATTTTTTAGTCACAAATTTTAAAATAAAAACATGATAAATAAGTTTTTGCCGAAATAAATTTGAAAAATATCTAAATGAGCTACTGAGCAGATCAGTAGCTCAGTCAGTCACTTTCCTGCAATTCTCTGTTGCAATCACGATAATGAGATTATTAAAAGTAGTTACGAGGATATTCTTGTATTTTAAGTAAAAACAGTCATTAATTAATTGCAATGCACGTTTCAAGTTGAAGAGCAATAAACTGTTGTATAATCTGGTGAAAGTCATTATCAATGTTTGTAAATTCGAAAAAGCAAACTGAATTTCAGAATGGATAGCATGTGATTGCTCCTAATTTGGCACCCTAATTAGATTGCGGGCCCGTCTTTCAAAATTGGATAGCTACAAAAGTATCTAACATATATAATCATGTTTAGGAAGGAGTGCTCGTTACACAACATTTCCGTTAGGTAACGTTTAACTAATGAGCAGTATTTAGTTCCGGTGTAAAATGAGTAGCAAAGTACTTCGGCCGACTCAACATCATTTATTTGCACTCACTGAAAATGTCGTAATGACAGATGAACTTAATTTTAAAAGAAAATGTTATAAATTTTACATGATGACGTAAACCGAAAATTAGGATAACAAATATGAAAAATCATCTGCTAAATTTCAAGCACATGAATATCATAATGGAATTTTTGTGGATGATAAAATGACATTTTAGGCCTACATGCTCAAACGCTTGAAATACGAAAAAATGCATTAAAACAAAAAGCAAACTCATAAAAAAGGCTGATAACAACACTTTTGCATGTATTTAATCAACATTAATCTGATCGACTGCCCGATATAAGCCTTTGTTTCAGCAATTTTTACCATTGCATTTATAATCCTTGCCCATAAATTCGTGAAAAATCTTGTGCTCATGAAAATGGTTGTTTTCATTGACTAATTTTTAAGCCATCATTTGTGACTGTAAATTATTCTCCTGGAAGGGTGATTCATTCTGCTTAAAAGTATGAAACAAACTTTTGAGATCAGGTCGTGTAGCAAACAAATGTTAAATTTAATAGGCCTTTAAACGTAGCTGCCTCAAGTATGTCTGTTATTTTTTATGAAAGAGATTAGTTTACACGTGTATCTAAAAATCAAACTGAAATATGATTCAATGATTGCCATGATTAAGCACAAATATACATATTTATTGGGAAATTACAAACGCAATTTTTTTTTCTTTATTGTTTCAAAAATTTAGAATGTAATGAGTTAGTAATCTAATGAAGTGGTTTACATATGTATATAATTTTAAATATATTAACGCATTCATTTCTTTTAAATATCAGTCATTTGCAATTTATAAATCTTTACAAATGCGCGATCGGTGAAATCATCAAATCATCAGCAGTTGATACACAAGAAACCGAGCTGATATGCTCACTTACGCAATCAAAATATATTTCACTTTCTGTAGACTGCTGCCGCAATAATTTTGTGGTTGACACTTTTCCTCTAGAGTCTTCATAATTTGTTAAAAGCACCGTTGGCTTTATATAGAATCTTGGACTTGGACTACGAATAAAACTATTTCGACAGCTCCTGTCTGAACTGTTTCTTGTGGCATTGCCTGTGGTATGAGTTGGTGTTACAAATGTTCCCGTATACGTGCCATTGGATACAGTGACGTGGTAACCAGTAAACCGCATACTTCGTCTTCCTGTACTTGTTTTACGAACAAATGGAACCCAACGTGGAATGATTGACCTAAACATTTCTCGAAACTTGTTATTTAGGAATGCATACAGTACAGGATTTACACTACTGTTCCAACTGCCAAGCCATTGTGCAAATGGATAAGATATGTTCAAAACGTCAGACTCCCAGTCACTGATGTGGGTTGAGAATTTAATTCTTGTGACGATTATATAGAGTGGCAGCCAACTTAAGAGAAAAGTGAGTGTCACAATGCCCAGCATTTTACGAACTCCTTGTCTTGCTTTCTTGTGCATTTTTTTGATGGATCCTTCCGAGGCCGAATTTTGGGGCACTTTTCGATGACTTACTTGACACCAAATTATTGCGTTCGATACTGAGATCAATATGAGGGGTAGACCGTAACAAAATATTAGATTAGCTACTAGAAAGTATATCTTTCCATGATATTCATCTTTCCAGGTTTCGACACAATATGTTAAACCATCATCTTCAGAGATTATGACATCGAATATAACTGCCCATGGTAGAGTTATAAGTAGTGCAATTGTCCAGATAAAACAAATGGTTCGCAGGGCTTCGGATTTGGATAAACCACGAGGTCGTCGGAAAGGTCGATAAATCGCTTGACATCTAAATATTGGAATAAAACACCATACCATAAATATTACTGGGGTGTGATTTATTACAGGCAAACTGCCAATGATAGTTCTGGGCAAAGGAGAAAGTTTATAGTTTTATTCAATTTTTGAATTCTACTAGGTAAGAAATTTGGCCTTTTATATGAAACAAATTCGGAATTACTATACGGTACTTTTAGTAAAAATATCTTGCATTTTTACCTGTCCAGTGATATTGCGGATAAGCTGTATGCTGAAGCACAAACGGACACACCTTGTACGTATGCAACAGCTTTACACATGAAAGACCCAAGTATCCAAGCTAAGAGAAATATACAGTAGTGGTTTAGAAGACACAATTAATATAATGGTTCTTATATATGGTTGTGAAAGTGAGCCACCTACAGGTTGCCACTTTACAAGATAAATTGCTGAAATAAATTAGATTCGAGACTTACGTTGAAATATATTAGCTAGCAGTGTGGGAAAGACGCAAAACACGCTTACAAACAGATCTGCCACTGCCAAGTTCATGATAAACATGTTTGTCACAGATCTCATTTGAGGCCGTAGTGCAACCACAAGTATCACCATGCAGTTTCCAATTACCCCAATTACAAGAATGAGTAAGTACGTAACTACCAATGTTATCGTCCATTCCCAACTGTGTCGTAGATATTGTTCGTCAAATATGTTCCACCAGCTTAGAGAAAGCAGCTCAGCACCAGGAAAGAAAGTGTCGAAAGTATCATTAATGAAAGCGTTGTCGACATGGCTCTGGTTCTCAAGTTGTAGATTTTCCTGTATACTTGTAAAAGATACGTTGTAATTCTTTGGTTGTATAATTTCCATGTTTGAATTTATGCTGGCATTAGTTGAGCCAGGAATACTGTTTATCAGTCTTGTTTTACGTTTTCTATTTTCGAACAAATTTGTTATGCTCAACTTTCAGTCAGAGTTTTATAAGTTCTTTACACAGTCCATTTTTAGGTAAAAATCCAGTTTTAAATCAAATTTAAAATAAAGCTCACATTTTAAACGAACTTTTCATATATTGCGTACCAGAAGCATATACGCACACTTATATCACAAAAAATGCAATGAAGTGAAATAAACTTGATGAACTTGATAATACTTTGCTCGGAAAAAATGTATTTTTTAATTATTTAATTAGATGTATAAAATCTGTGAAGCATTCACATCAATAACACTGTTATTAATCGTGTAAATTTCTTCCCTTGTAATCGTTGTTGCATTTGAGTTACATTTTTACAAGTTGTTAATGCTAAATTTAAGTTGTCACCGCACTTAAATGTGAACTGTACCTAAAAAGTCCTGATCCATTAACCGAAGCACTTCTAAGATTTAAAGCATTTTAAAAGATATTCAACGGTTGAAAACTTGTATTTGACTCCAGAATTGAAAGTTGTATGAATTCGGGGCGACTCAAGAACCTTTGGCTTTTATATGAGATTCATGACTGTGTATTAAGTCTTTAAAAATTGGAAAAAAAACTTTATACCCAACAATCCAAATTAACAAGTTACTTAGAACGAAACTTAAACTTGAAAACTGTGCAAGTTGTATTGCAGATATGGTTTGGAATTTGTTGCTCTCACTAGAGACGAATGTGATCTGCACGAATACTTTCTCCAGACTGAAGAAAGGGAAAGTAGATGCATGACTTTAAAAGGAATGAGATCCAGAGGCCTGTTCTCTTCTGTCTGCATTCTGTGCAGAGATCCGTAAGTGTAAAGCATGCATTGAGACTAGAACTGCTAAAATCCGAACACAGTAGCACATCTGAACACTGTTGCATTAGATGCAAGTCAGTGTATAGTGTCTTGTAATGTAGACCTTGAACTACAATTTTTTACAGATTGTTTTGCAGAAGAAGAACCAAAAATCAACGCTAGAGTTTATGGTTCCTTGTTGTCTATGAAATGGATCATTTAGGTTTGCTACCGTATAAATTCCACTTATGAGCATAATACAGTTGGAAGTTTTTGACATGTCATTGGAAAGCTACATCTTGATTACAATTGTGGGTTTGAGTACATTATGTGACATAATTACTTACCAAAGAGCTCAAGTTGACAAAAAATTAATCCTGTTACATTCTCTCGTGTAAATACTTACCTAGACCTATTATATTTGATACGAGTAAACAAACATCTTATTGAGATTTTTTTGCAAAAAGGACTGCACTATGATTTCATCTTGTTCAGGGAGCTACATTTATGATAAGCTTTTATATACACATGCATACCTGTATTGAAGTACCAGACCGCATATCTGTACAATATACCTACGCCTTTTACTATATACATTTCATGTGATCAAAATATAATCTGTCATATTTGTGTAAACTTGAAAGTTTGGACAAAAATTCCGTTTAATCTAACATAATCCAATTTTGCTAAATAATTGAAAACCTATGCCAAGATGAAGTTTTAACGAAAGAATTTTACTAGTAAATTTAATGTCCCATTATTCAGCCATATAAATGATTTTTTGCAATGTTCACCCGCAACGGAAACTACTAACAAGCTAGAAACTTTTGAAACACTATTTTTCATACATCGCCGTAAACTGACAGTTGATTTAAATAGAATTGAACAGATATTTTCAAAAAAATTAGTTTTGGTTCTGAAGCCGTCTTTTTTGTTTCCGATGTAAAAACCACTACATTCTTTTCTGCATCTGTATAGTTGTCAGTCTTTCATGTCTACTTCATGTATATGCCTCCAGTAAAAGTTCAAAAGAATTCATTCTAAAAATTGTGTCGTTTGCATAAAGGATTTATTGTTTGGTTCACAAACAAAACGAGAAAGTAGATTGATGGCAATGGCTTTTTCTTGAAAAATCAAGCTGGTTAGTAATAATGGGTATTATATTTAACTCAACAAAGACTATAAAGTAGTTCAGTAGCAAATTCTCTAAACAGAATATAATGTATACTTATTCCGTGGTTCAATCTGTCAAGAAAATATAAGACGAAACTGTCATATGCATGTGCATGCGTACTTTTATGAATTGTACCAATTCGTGTAAAAAATGTAGGAGAAACGTCTATATTTATTAATTTCGATGCCATATTTTATATTTACCCAAGCTTTTATGTAAAACTTTTACAATTTGAAAAAAACAGACAAAAAACAGATTTTTTCTCACTATACGGATTATATGAAACAGTGAATTTACTTTCTCTTCTGAGACGACTCCATTCATTAGATTTAAACCTACAGTTTTGTTCCATTTGTTTCACAACGAATTTGGTCTCCACATTTCTGGAAGTCTGTCCAAACCAATATTTTAGCCTAATTATTTAAACTAATTTCATTTTAATGTTGTTTTGATATTGTTTAATGTTAAAAATTAATTGTAATTTTATGTAAACAAATTGGGTAATCATCCCACGTTAATACGCCCCCGGACAAAGCTTGAAATGCTTTTATCGATCCTGTCTAAAGTTCATGTATGATCGCATGAGAAGAAAACTAGCTTTGTTGTAGAAGTGCCCTTAAAATATGTAAGCACGAAGAGCACAACATACAAAATTAAAAACCTTTCCGCTATTAAGAGTTCCAATATGTACTTAGGTAAGGTACAATAAAGAAAACTTATGCAAATAATTGTTGAGAGTTTTTTCTTTTAGTAAATTATATGGTTTCTTTTTAAATTATATGACTCACATATAGCATAAATACAAGAACAAAAATACACATTCATGTGTTCACGAATACGACTACCTCATATTATTTTTGGGTAGAGAACCTTCTGATAAGTACGAGAGAACGATCAAAACAAGAACAAATTCACGATATTTGGCGTTAAAATTTAAGTGACCAATGGCATTACAATGGGTTTATTTATTAATGGAGGACATATGAAGGCTTTAAACATTGTATTGAATAAATATACAATTAAAATAAAAAGTCGTTTAGGAATTTCCATGATTTTGGAGTTCTTATATAGCTTACCAGCTCTTGAGCTAGTATACATTTATGCTAAAACACGTACTCAGGTACGTCACACAAAAAAATGCAGTTTGCTGAAAAACATAAACAAGAAAACTAAAAACTGATTTTAACAAGAAAGAGCAGATTTAATTTTACAATATTTATTTTCACATCCTAAAGCATATTATTGGTGTCTATGTCTTTTTGAGTATATTTTCAAAAGCATTTAAAGCTAAATTTTAACAGTTTAATCTGCAGGGTGAGGCTTTAACTTGTGCAGGGCTTCGAAGTTCCAACGCAAAAATTAACACGACACGAGACTTTTAATAAAAAATATTTTACTGCTGCAATACTTAAGCTTTTTCCACAAAATATCCCTAGTGTTTTTACTCGCAACGTAAAAAGTTATCCGAGCAATGTGGCGCTAATTGTAAGACATAAGAAGAAAAAACAATACATATGCCTCTGTCAAATTAATGGTAAATATGCTTATTAATTACATTCATGAATACATCACAATAACAAGAATCTCAACACTCGTTCCTGTTATTAAAATTAAAAGAAGCAATCAAGCAACAGTCACGTTCCCCGTTGATTTCCAAGTATGGTGAAAGTTTTTCCAGTCAAAAATATCATTATCTACATAAATGTATTTTGGATTTCAGGAATGCAATGAAAAACAAAAGCAGTTTTCACACGAATCATGTCAATTTCTAGGTCATTTGTGCTGTAATCTTTTGTTGTACAAATGAGACTAGAATTTGTGGAAATGTCATTTTTCATGACAATAAATAAATTGCGTTGCTTATTATTCGCTAGTGTACGAATTGGCATAACTAAAAATAATTTATCATCGAACGTTTATACCAAATACAAGGTAATACAGGTATGTCATAATTTGTGCGAAGCCTGTTGGAAGTATAAGATGTAAAAAGATAAACTTGGATTGTGGTCGACACAAGCAAGGATTTCAACGAAATGTAAAATCTTTCTAGTATTTCTCCTTTCTGATTGTTTTTATTTTCCCCAGAAAGGTTTTCACTTATTATGTTTCATCATTCATTTTCATGGAAATGTTTACAGCTTTAGTGAAAATATATTCCGGAGCAATCAGAACCTGTTACCAAGAGAGACACATTTAAAATTGATATTGGAATTTTATTTAAATCTAGTTGACATATTGAAGACCTACTTACCTTATATATTGCTTACAACGTGTTGAGGAGCTGATTATTTTAGCAAAAAAATCTATCTAGCGTTAATATTTTCATGTTGAGCGTAACTACTTTGCATGGCTAAAAGTAAAGCCAATCCGAAAATGATATTCAATACCTTTCAAATTTGGAAAATATTTAGCGTAGATTTTAGTAGTTATGCAAAATGAAAGTGTACCGTTAACCAGTATGATTTCCAAGTTTAAAAAATTATCAGGACTTTAGATTCAGCTTGGTATGTGTAAAAGTTTTATCATGACGTACATATTTATGATAGTATACTGTATTTTACAACTACAAAGAAATTTCACAAAAAGTCATCATCATTTACTGAGTATTTTACTATTTTTCACGTTTTTGAAGTAAACATTTTGCAAATAATAGTAGCCTTTCATGATTTCTAGTAAACTATGTTTTTAAACAAATTTCGCTACATGATGTCAAAACAAGTAGGCCTGTGAAACTCAGTTTTTTAAATTACGCCTTTAAGAATTATAATAAATTTGGCACAAAAGCAACAAGAATTTTTCAAATGTTCTGGTTTATGTTTTATGAGTTTATTTCTTCAGAGTGGTGTCACTTACTATCTTATTTATCATATGAATTTCAAAAGAGCAACTTTAAAGTAAATATTGATGAATTTTTTCAGAGTACTCAGCTATATCTTTTAAAACTAGGACGTCAAATTTATTTTCGTCTGCTTTGAGATTCTTGAAAGTCCAAATTTAATTTATTTCTCATTTCCGCGTTGTACGACGTCATGAAATATTTTTTTCTGGTTCCAAAGAGTTCTTAGAATTCTACGTTCCAAGCTTTTAAAGGCAATATCATGTTCGTAATATATTTTTTTGACTTGAAAGTAGATCCTAGAAATATGTTTTGAAGGCAGGCAAATTTAAAAAATTTATATGCGAACAAATATCCTAAATCCGAAATATAGCAGGTGACCTTTCAACATCTTAGGCTACTTCTGTCACGTGTACACAAGTGGGTGTATATATATTTAGAAATTTTGTTTGAATAAAATCGTGCTACATACAAGTTCCAGTCAAACATTAAAATATTTTTACATAAAGCTTTTAAGTTATCTTATGCTAATTTTGAAAAGAAGTAGTACACTGTCGACCAAAACTTCAAAAGTTTTTAATTGAAGTCAAGTAAAGCATACTTTGTCACTTATAAATAAATAGGTTTGCTTGTTAATATAGTTGTCCTAAAACTGTGTTAATGTGTTAATTATATGAGTAGCGTCTTGTCGTTTAGTCGCAATAACCCACAAAAACTAACTAGGGAACTCAAAAAACAACATTTCTAAATATCTTCTAGATGTAATTCATATTAAAACAATCAGTCATTCCGGTTTTGTAAACTTGCTATTACCGTTGAAGGTAAAAATTGAGCAGTGGCCACACAAGATATAGAGTTCTGTTCACGTACAAATTTTGGAGTTGATACTTTTCCACTACATTCCTCATAATTTGTTACGAGAAAGGTTGGCTGTATGCGGAATCTTGGATTTGGACAGCCAAAAAACTATTCCGACAGCTTCTGTCTTAACTATTTCTTGTAACAGTGCCTGAGGTCCGACTTGGCGTTACAAATGTTTCCGAATGTGTGCCATTGGGAACTGTGACGTGGTAACCAGTAAACCGCATGCTCTTTCGCGGCTCGCTTGTTTTACGAACAAGTAGAACACAGCACGGAATGACTGATCTGAACATTTTACGAAACTTGTTATTTAGGAATGCATACAGTACAGGACTTACACTACTGTTCCAACTGCCAAGCCATTGTGCAAATGGATATGATATGTTCGAAACGTCAAACTCTCAGTCACTGATATGTGCAGAGAATTTAATTCTTGTGACGATTATATACAGTGGCAGCCAACTTAAGAGATAAGTGAGTGTCACAATTTCTAACATTTTACAAAGTTCTTGTCTTACTTTCTTGTGCATTTTTTGATTGACCCATCCAAGCCCGAGTTTTGGGGTACTTTGCGATGACTCTCTTGACACCAAATGATTGCATTCGATACTGAGATCAATATGAGTCATAGACCGTAGATTAGCTACTAGGAAGTATATTTTGCCGTGGTATTCATCTTTCCAAGTTTCAACACAGTACGTATATCCATCGTCTCCGGAAAGAATTACGTCGAATATAACTGGCCATGAAAGAGTTATAAGGAGTGCAATTGTCCATATGATACCAATGGCTTTTTTGGCTTCGGATTTGGATAGTCCACGAGGTCGTCGGAAAGGTCAATAGATTGCTTGGCCTATGAAAAAAGAAAAAGTCGATAAATATTTTTCGAATGCAATTTATTGCTGGAGAACTGCTAATGATTTGTCAGCAGGTCGGGTGTAATGGAATATTGATTGCGGTGGTATTTAATTAGTGCAATACACGACGATAATAAAATGACTTTTGAAAATATTCTAAGGGATTAAAAAGGGCGAATTCCTACAGAATACCCAATGCATTAGTATGTGCGAAAAATATATAGTATATTTTACCTGCCTAATGAAATCGCAGATAAACTGTATGCTGGAGCATAAATGGCAATGCTCTGTACGTATGCAACGGCCTTACACATAAATGATCCAAGTATCCAAGTTATAATTCCAAATACATGATTTGCTATGAACATATAATAATTATAACCAGTGCCGCGAGCGGTTAGTGGAAAGTAACCCGTAACAATAATGTAAACCATAGTTAAATGAGCTTTAAATTTAATTTCGAGAAGAGATTGGCATGGAGTATAGCCCAGGTATTGGCATAGAGTGTAGTCTAGAGATTCATATGGAGTGTAGTCTAGAGATTCATATGGAGTGTAGTCTAGAGATTCATATGGAGTGTAGTCTAGAGATTCGCATGGAGTATAGCCCAGGGGGTGTAGTGGAAGGTTTATCATTGTGTAAAGTGGAGGGTTTCGCGTTGAACGCACTGAAGGTCTTAACATTGAGTGTAGTGGAGGGTTTAGCATTGATTGTACTACTGGCTTCCTTTGAGTTTCAACCCGCGGTACTACGCTGTGAACTCAATAGTTTTATGTTATTTTGTAATGCGCAATGTGATACATTACGAAATAACATAACGCTACCAGCGCAATAGCGCGAGTCAAAGCTCAAAGCTCAAAGGAAGCCAGTAGTAGTGGAGGATTTAACATGGGTTTTTAATATGGATTCAGCGTGAGGCTTTAGCATTGGTCAAATTTTTAATCTGGATTTAGCATGAGGGTATAGCATGGAGTTTCTTGTATATCATCTCGTCAATTGAAAATATAATTATAACACAGTAAAATTATAAGTTAGCTCATTTATTGAACACATTGATTAGCGTTAATTTTTCATTCATTTTTGGCTTAAAATGCGTTAGGATCGCATTTAACAAAATTCGCATTTTTGTGCTATTTTGGGGTTTAGTTAAATCCCTATTTCTTGGGTTATTTCGGGGTTTAGCTAAATCTCAATTTTTTAGGTTTTTCGGCTTTAGCTTAATCTCAATTTTTTGGGTTATTTCGGGTTTAGCTAAATCTCATTTTTTCGGTTATTTCGGGTTAACTAAATCTCAATTTCTTGTGTTATGTCGGGGTTAAGCTAAATCATTATTTCTTGGGTTATTTCGAGGTTTAACTAAATCCTAATTTCTTGGTCTATTTTGGGGTTTAGCTATATTACAAATTATTGTGTTAATTTGGGGTTTAGCTAAATACCAATTTGTTTTGTTAATTTGGGGTTTAGCTAAATCCCAATTTGTTGTGTTAATTTGGGGTTTAGCTTTACCCGAAATTCTTGTTCTTTTTTGTCCGAAGATCAAACTTATTGTATATTAGTATTATAAATAAGATAGTGAAAGCAAGCTGCATACAGGTTGCCACTTTACAAGATAAATTGCCTACAATAAATTTTCTTTGACTTACGTTGAAATATGTTAGCTAGCAGAGTGAGAAAGACACAAAACACGCTTACAAACAGGTCTGCCACTGCCAAGTTCATGATAAACATATTTGTCACTGATCTCATTTGAGGCTTTAGTGCAACCGCAAGTATCACCATGCAGTTTCCAATTACCCCAATTACAAGGATAAGTGGGTTACAATCAATGTTATCGTCCATTCCCAACTGTGTCGTAGATATTGTTCATCAAATATGTTCCACCAGCTAAGAGAAAGTAGAGCAGCCAAGTTGGACGAACGGTTAGCTGCCCCGATAGCTCTCTGTTCTCTGACAGTTATAACAGGTTCGATT
>JAQFXM010007051.1:0-12405 GCA_034693345.1 Entomobrya multifasciata | reverse complement strand
TCGGCCGAGCTTTTTTGAAAATGCTAAGTGCTCGGGCTCGGCCGAGTCAAGCAATTTTGGTGCTCGGAACATCCCTATTCATCCCTACACGTCATGAATACAAACGACAAAGTCGAAGTTTAAAAAGGGAGCATTGCTTGCAATGCTAAAGATTTTACATTTCACAGTATTCATCCATCCATCCATTTGTGTATCCCATGTTCCATCATGACGTCTACCACCACCACCGGTGCACCACCAAAATAATAATCATGTTTTCTGGGCTAAAAATTCGTTTCAGCTACTCAAAAGCCAAAGATAACTCAATCGAATAGCTGCATAATTTGCTGCCCCTTCCTCTCAGGTTCGCCATTTATTTATTTTTTGCTAGCTGAGTTGAGATTGGATGCAGAGATGTGAAAGGACCAGACAAGATCAGACTGATTTTCTTTTAGAGGAAGAATTTCAAATGGGCAATATGCCATGCCATTGGCAAATATGTCTGTACTCTATACAACATTATGACTGCTGTACTATGCTCATTTTTATCATGATGCGCTTGTGTTGTGTTCTGAAATGCGTGGATGCTATTCCAGATAATTACAAAGTAGTTAATTTGGGTTTATGGTCATAGTCGTAACTTGTACATAAAATTGAGGAAAGGGGAAAACGATTGTCGTGTGCTCTGTTTACAGTTTTTTTCGAATTTTGCTATTTTAGACTACCTAACTTGTTAGTTGTCCCATGGCACAATAATATAATACTTGATATAATATCTCAGGAAATTCATAAATTCTCAAATTGGTTTGATCAATGTAATTTTTTCTTCCATATTTACAACACTATTTGATGGAGGGATGGAAAAAATGATCTGTGTTTTCGAAACTGAAATGGTTGAAAATACTAGAACGCTTGGCATTAAAAAACACACTTTTTTGCTTCTTCTACACACGCATTTTCATGCTTAGTTTAATTTGATGTAATTTAAACTATTTACATTACCTTTTCAACTTACCTCTTCAAGATGAAAAATATAAGTGGCAATTGCTTGTGATAACTTATTTTAACCATGAACATTACTATTTTATTCTGTATTTCTTATATTCGCTATTTTTCGTACGGAACATAGAGATGCGTATCAAAAATATGCACCTGAATAGAATAATCCTTAAACTTGAAAGGTTGTCAACTATTATCGCTGATGAGTAGTCCAGTGATGAGCTAAATTGTGCGAATATTATCATAATAACATGGCTTGTCTGATGTCGAAAAGATTTTTAACCCTCCCACTTAATCGCCTTTCCTCGCACATCATCAACCTCAATGAAATATCTGTCCAACCAACTGAAACTATGACCATTTTTTGTAGAAGAAGCTTCCCGCAAGAATTCACTTTTAGGTACCTATATAACATGCGTGTTATCTAATTCTACTTGCCGTAAAATACCAAATCATCTTTTCTTGCACAGAAAATGAAAGAAACGTAAAGTGAATTATTTTCTTGAAAAGTTAGTACACTTACCCGACACGACGTAGAGTAGAGCAAAGTAAAAAGACTAGCTGTCAGTCACTCATAAACCCAAGAAACCAGCAGCAGCACCTGAGCAAGCACCTTCTTCTTCCAACCTGTCAATATTAACAAAATCCATGAAATAGCTTACTTCAAAAATATTACATTCACTTGGCTATAACCCATTCCACACGCTATATACATTGTATTATGTGTACTATAAAAATTCGATGCTAAATCGCTCGCTAGGCAAAACTTGTCCCGTCCCCATCTCAAGCATTCTTCCATCATCAACATTGGCAACAGAATCAACATTGGCAACAGAATCAAAGATTCAAGTAAATCAAATCAAGTGTGTGTGTGCGCGGATAATATCGAATCTTCCCTTCAAAAACATTCATTATAGCTTAAGCAAAAAATCCAGTTTTTTTCTTCTCTGCTGAATAAATAGCAGAAGAAGAAAAATAATAGTCATAAGATGTCAGTGGAAAACAAGCTCACAATTTAATAATCTACTTTTTATAGCGGAATTAAAGATTTGTGTGAAAATGCGCATAATACTCACAATTTATTTTTTCAGGAAAAGTCATTATTTCTCCAGTTCAGCTCACTAGTGTCCAACGAACGAACAAGAAATATTGGCGAGGAATGAAAAAGTGAACTTGAAGAATCGGAACAAGTTTTATCAAACACCATCTCTCATACAAGTTAAACAGAATATTATGTTACCAAGCATTAACATTTTTGCGAACAAGCCATTTATCTATTTTTCTACCATCATTATCATTTATTATTGCATCAACGATGAACGTCAAAAAATATAGCGATGCTATTGTTTTTATAAAGCCTATTATAGAGGGAAAATGAACTTTCATTGATTTGGTGAAGGAGTAATTGAATTTTGAGATTGAATTCGGTCGGTTGTGGAGAAATACTAACTCAAAATCTTGACAGTGAAAATATTTGCAAGGGAACATTATTGAAAGGATGTTTAACCTTTCTTTCAAATTGAATTTCAAATTGAGTTACATTTTGCATTTGAAATTAGTAACTCTTCACTCAAACAATTCGCGTTTTGCTTTAAATCAGGAAAAGTTCCCCTGTTTGGGAAATTTTTTAATGTCATTCTTTTTTCTTCGTAAATGTTAACAGAAGCATGACAGTGCAGTGCGATTAGATCTGATTAAATGCAAACCCTAAATCTTACCAAATAACTGAAACGTAATTTTCAAATGTAAAATGCATGATATATTTTCAGTGAACGCTGTAAAAAGTGCTGCATTTGAAAATTATTTCCAGCTAATTTGTTTTTGGCATTGGTTTTGATAACACGTAGGACTATGAAAAACACATTTTATGCAAAACGTGGAATGACGCTTGCGGGCTACCAAAACAATTTATGATGTTGAACTCATTTTTAGAAACCAAAGCATCCTAAGTCAGAAAACATAAAATCTTCATAATAATATTTTCAGATTTTAGTTAAACTCATTACAACAAAAACAATGAATGCCTGTTTGGCGGTATCCGAAAATGAAAGACTTGAATTTATACGAAAATTATCCCCTTTTAAATCTTATTTGTTTTTTGAAATTACTCCAATGTTTTTTTCAAAGTTGTTGGCAGACTCTTGAAATTGAAAAACACAAAACCTCAAAAACAATAATTCTGGCGACAACAACTTGTTCGGTGGCAGTAGAGAAGACAAAAGACGAATCAAGTAAACGTTTATAAATCATCAAATAAAATGGCACCGTCAAAAATAAAAGATAGTCGAGGAAAAAATATAATTTCCTGCTGAGGTTTTGGAAATATAAATGATTATGTAAGAGAGATGATGACAATGACAATGAAGATGAATGATTACAAAGCGGGTGGTTTGTCATTTAATGTCTGCTTTCCTATGTACTTTTGCGCTATAGTAACAAAGACAAGTCAAAAGTACCAGAAAAAATAGGAAGAAAACCACAAAAAATGATTAGGATTATTATACCTTTTTCTATGTATGAATCAACCCATAAAACATGTAAAAAACTGTAATAAGGATAATGATGATAATCGATCATGCACTCACTAATGCACACATTCAAATATATTATTTGTAGAAAAAAGGGGTAGCTTCCAATAGTCATCATTTTAAGAAAAAAATGAAATAAAAATTTCATACTCAGTCGAAGCAATCAAAGTAGCACACATACTCATTTCAATGTAAAATGCCACACACAAACACAACTAGTGTGGAAAAAAAGATTCTGATGACAGAGCTGAACCAAATCTTATTACTGTTATTAGCCAAATTGACGAAAGGGTTCGGCATCATAGTTATATCATCAACATCATCATAACAATCTTCAGTCGCACACAGAAGCACAAAGAAAAACAACGCAAAGTACTAATGAACCGTTGGTTAAAGTGCTGCTCATCTCTTTAATCAGAACAACACACCGATTTACCAGAAATCCCAGCAAATTATAATTTCGCACTGACTGAAAGGAAAACGAATGAAATGAAAGAATTCAAATTGGCCAATTATTATTTTCAGGCTCTGAATGATTTTCTCTTTCTTGTCAAATGACAAATGTACTTAAATTGATCCACTTGTGTGGCCTTGCCCTATGAGAATAAATATATACTTATATTCCACCCCAAATTAAATCTCCGTTAATTTCCCATTTAAATCAAATTTTATTTTTCACACTTTTCTTCTTATTTCTCTCTCAAAAAAAGGAAAATGCACGCATTTTAAAAATTAATGTAGCATGAAGCCCTACATGCATGAAAAATTTGAAGAAGAAAATGGAATCAGAAGCAGGAACCTCTTTAGCCACGCTTCTCAAATGAAAAAATAATTTAATATTTTTGTTAATGACACCATTACATCATCATAAAAACAACCCACTCGTTTTGATATGAAAATAAAAATGTTCAACAGCAGATCAAATCAAATTACCTTCTCAATTCTTTTTGATCATCATCCGCACAACAATGCCATGGGTTATGTTACAGCAACATCCACATTACTACGATATAAAACTACCGTATCAATTTACCAGAGAGAAAGAAGGAGAGTTGAGGTGACGATGATATTTGGAACAATGAAAATTATACTCAACTCTCTAATTTTCTTATGCGTATTCAAAAAAAGCTTGGGAATCTTTGAATATATCTCTCTCTGAAGGTAATTTTGTGAGAATCAAAAAAGAACATCAAGTGGGTAGGCAGGGATGCTAGTATTTATGAACACGCATATTATGTATCATCATCAATTGTTCTTTTTTGTATTTTGAGTCAGAGTGGAGTTCAGCAGGCGTAACAGATGCAACCAGTAGCCGGTTTCAGGTTGTACGTTAACATCTCGTCTCCAGTGAGAAACACACACAAACGACGACATTTCACATGAGCATTTACACTATCACCAGTATCACCAACCACACCACAACTACTTGTGTTTTCTGTTCTCTTGCTGCTTCTTTTACATATTACACCAATACTTAATTCTGAATACTGACTGGATCTATAAAAATATCCTGTAATCTTACAATAATCTTGTTGCTTGTTTAAGTTAGCTGTCTCGGGGAAAACTCTCATTTATTCCGTTCCTTCGTTTTCCCTATTTTTCTCTTTTTATTCTTGTGCTTGTGTGGTGGTTTGTTACTGGGCTTGAGTTTGAGTGAGAAATGCTATTAATATTCCTGGCTCATCACAATCATCACCGGGGAGAGGATGGATATTACGCTTTTTTATGTAAATCTTTTTATGTAAATGGCAATAATGGACGGGAATACAGGTGTACAGGACAGGATCGTCCGCTAGTCTCTATATATGATAAACAAGTAAGCATAGGTCGAGAATTCATCTCATCTTTCCAAATGATCCCATCAGGATCGTCATCACAAGATGAATTTCCTAGAGTTAAAATTAAATGCACACAAAGCTGTCAGTATCAGATACAATGCCGTATAAATCACCCGCTCTCTTCTGAAACAAATTTATACTTATTATTCTGCTTTTTCCACTCCGGAATTTTTATTTCTCTCATATTTTTTCCTTCATCTGTACTTGACGATGAGATTTAAAAGAGAAAAAGTTGGAAAATTTAAAACAAATTTGCATGGAAAGTTTTAATCAGAAAATATTATTATGCACAGTAAAATGGGAAAGAGAGGTAAATAGGTAAGGTAAAGAAATAAAAGGGGAATGGTTGGGGGTGGGTGAAAAAGGGGAAGATGAGAGGAAAAGGAATAAAATTCAGTCGTTTGGAACAAAACACCGTGCTGGGATGAACATGACGGTGGTACTTGTGGTGGTGACTGGTGACTGAGCTGTTGTTTTGTTTGTTGTTGTGTTTCAAGTGAAATGAGTCAGAAGAGGAAAAATGAGATGAAATGAAGATGATGCTACTTTGTCTTGTTGCTTCCACTCTCTTTCGTTCGTCTCTGGTGTCTCTTTTTCCACTTGAGTACCTCCGAGAGTGCGAGAGAGAGGTAGGTAGTCGAGCGAAGAGGAGACAACACAAAGTTGTAATAATAATAATAGCAACGGTAATGAATTCAAATTGTGGCTCAGCAACAGTCAGCAAAGCCATCTCAATCGCACATATGCAGTCAGATTAGATGGAAGAGAAGTGAAAAAGTAACTCTCTTCATGGAATTAAATTTGTAGAGATGTAACTAGCTGGTGTTCGCTGCTACTGCTAACACGAGACTTTTTAGAATGACGATAAAGTAATCTTTTTTTGGACGGACGAATGATGAAAACAGTATAAAATTCCATAAATCCTGGAAAATGATCCAGGCTGTCTTAGATACATATTTGGCTCATAAGATCGCGTATTTACACTTCCATGCATGTCACCTGGCATTTTACCACAGGTCGTAAAAAACCAAGTACTCTTCTTGTTTTTCGTGAGAACACACGTTTTCCGAAAATTAGGAAAAGTCGTAAAAATCCGAGGAGAAAATTGTGTGGAAAATGGAAATAAAGGCATTTTCTTCCATGGAATTTCACAAGTATTCACTCATTTCCTCGTCATCTTGAAAAGATAACAGCTACATCTTATCCAGCGTATCATACAAACTACTAGAGTTTCTAGCTATTCCGAAGACAACACTTTAATGGCATGACAGTAGTGGATAGTTAGTGAACTTGATGGCAATGTAAGCGCCATCAAAGAAACACCATCATTTCTCCATCTTCTTGCCCATTCATAACGCACACCACCGCCACTATTCCCCTCCGAGTTTCCAGTGAAACAACTCGTAAAACAATTTTTATGCTTATGTCAGTGTTCGTAATGACATCAAAAATAAGAGCAGCAGCAGCGCCATTTCCTAGACAACTAGAGAGCATTTTATCCGTTGAAGGAATTTTTACAGAGATCCCATCATTCGACCTTCTTTCTAAAAAAAAGTTTCATTTCGTGAGGATCACCATCATGCAACCTCACTCACCTTACAATATTTTTACGACGGTCATTTTACCACCATTAGTGGAAAATGGGAAAAGGGTACCTGCTGCATGCACCACTGGACTACCTATACGATACAGATACACACAAGCAACGAATCTTTGGATAGACCATCATCATCATCTTTTCTTTGTTGTTGCGGTCTACATTTCATGCCTCCCAACAAAAGCGTCTGTGTTTTACCCTCATCATTTTTCTAAAAAAAAATTCTGAAAAATAGTGCCGCAGGCTTTTTTTCTTACATCGCCTTTTTATAAAATCATATCTTTTGGGTGATTGTGTTGATGTACATGCTGCTGTGTGCTCCTGGAGATCTCTAATATAGTTTCATCCAGCAAAAGGCATAGATTTAAAACTCAACTCAACAAATTTTTATTTTTTAACCTTGTCTTCCCTTTTTACCCTTGCTTGTATCTCCATCAAATATTATAGAGTATAAAATAAGTATACTCAAAAAATGGGGAGAAGATCAAAAGTGCGGCAGGTGTATTTTGTGGTGGTATCTTAGAAAAACCTTTAATGCTGTGACTTGCCTTACTAAAAGTTAGAAGTAAGTGGATGATGGGAAAAATACGTTTGTATGCATCCATTTCTCGATCATAAAAATATGAAAGAAAGGCTCTTTTACTATCTTGCTACATAAAAATCTAAAAAGCCAAAATATGAATTATGTTACCATTTAGTATTGTTTTTATAGCAAATACGTTTAGTGGAAAGGAAACTTGTTCTAAAATATTTATTGGAAACTGAAGATGATAACACGGTGCCCTTTTTGAGCTACATAGTGTATTTTATAAAATGTAGGATAATCACATGATATGATATAGCATATCTGCCTCGTTTCCTCTGTAATTTTCAAAGAAATGGGCAGTAAAGTACACAAACACATTATTATGTTGTTGTGTATATAACCCAATTGTGTACTCTGCCATTATTCCTTCCCTATGCTAAAGAGACTTAAAAAACTGTTATCTTCTATCTTGTGGCGACTTACAAACTGGGAATCTTTAAAATACAATGCTAAAATTACTAGTATATTTACTATTTATACATGTACACAAAAAACTTCCTCTTTTTAAAATTTAAATTACACTTTTTTGTTTTACTTTTGATCCTACGACATCCGTTTAGAGGAATACCACAACAATGACAACCTGCATATAAATATGAATGTACATATATGCATTTTCTTAAGACGGAAGCGTAGAATACCGGTAAGTACAATAAACTGTTGAATGAGTGTTTGTTCCTTGCAAAAGACGTTTTTACAAGCCGCCAGCAAATCAGACAGGAATTATTTGACTTTTTTTCTTAATAGTCATTTTTTCATCTTCCTTTTCGCACCTTTTCCCCGTGAGCGGTACAAGTGATTGCAAAGAAAAAACGAAAAAGTAGTTCTTGGGATTTTTTTGTATAAACAAAAAAACTGGCACAATAAAGTATACATACATTCCCCATATTTTTTGATGATTGCAAGTGCATTAGAACTTTAAACGTGTGTGCACTGTGTACAAGCGGTATAATAATAATGGTAAAATGTAAAATGATCGTTAACAAAAACACCCATCAACTAAACGACCCATGTGCGTTGTGCACTGATTATGTGTACCTTTCTTTATATCAAATTTTAAGATCAGCGACAGTTTTGCCATTAAAACGTACATGCTACACACGCCGAAAATTCTTGCTTAAAAAATCTCATATATCGATTTCACCTGTACTGCAAACTTTGTATGTACTTTATATCTGTCTTGTTTTTGAGTTGGGCTGCTCCTTATTTCTCTTGATTTGTGTCTGTATCACACGGCACATCAGATTATGTTCCACATTTTCATAAACAGATAGATAAAAAATTCAAAAGGAACCATAACCTGATGCATTTTACTTTGTCTGGTGATGAGCACAATGATGACGTCGAGGTTTGATGGGGTTGACCACTTTAGTTAGACTTTTCAAAATACTAGCGTGCTGTACATTCAACGATCATAATAATGATAGTCGTCATCAACGTCGTAGTTATCAAAGCTTACATGAATGAACGAGCTGTGATCTGTGGTGTTATGCCCGGAGGGACAATTCATATTTATTAAGTCGATTTTCTCTCATCTAAGCCATTTAAGATAACACAGTGGTTCTTACATTCATTAATAAATTTGCTAAAACAAGATTGCGGTATGTTGGTGAAAAATGATGACCTTTTAAATTCCAGTGTATTTTAAATGTTTATGTAAGTTGGTTGGATTGGAAGCAAATATGTTTTTGGACCAAGTATTCTCAAATATGTATTCCAAACTAAACGACAAGTAACGAATATCTAGCACTAGTAAAGCATAATCATGTTTTCTATTCTAATTCTCACATCCCCTCAAAATGATGACGGGCAACAACACTTCATTTTGCTTTTGCCTCACTCGATTAGCAGTTTCGCCACACCAGTGCATACATCATCATCAGCCCTCAAAACAGTTACGCTAGTTGTGTGTGTAGTTGTTGCGGTGCGCCTCATTAGCAAAAAGCTGGTAAATAAATAACTAATTTCTTAAGCCTCCTCAAGCAAGTCAAACAAAAGAAAGCGAGCAAGCCTCTATAGGTATTTGCCTGTGTGTCTTAAACTTTCTTGCGTTATAAATACTCATTACGAAGAGGATACCGCACACGTATCATTTCCTTCCCCTATTTTCAAAGATGATTTTAATTCCAAAGGAGCAGCAGCAAGCAGCAGATGTACAAGAATTTTGTTGCGTAAAAATAAGAAGACGCGGGCACAAGACACAAACACACATCATCATCATCATGAACGTCTAATTGAATGCCCATAAAAACCTGAATACTGAATATGAATGCAGACATAAGGCTAGGCGTATGAAATAAATCGCATATTTTGTAATGCATACTCGAATTCCACCCCCAAAATCCATACTACAAGCAGAAATTCTGTGCAAGACTATGCCATGGCAATACAAAATACAATGTACCATTTTTATTTCAGGTAAACACGAAGAAATGTATACATGATGTACGTACAGCATTACTTGTTCACATGGCAGCATGGCATTTTTTCATTTTTATACGATAAATTCGCAGCATGTCGGCTCGTTTGGCTAATCGAGACTGTGTCCGATCAGTGAGTCGGCGGGGGTTTTTGCCATACACCATCAACCAAACTAAAATACACAAAAACACATTTTTTACTTGTCCATATTTTATTCGACAGAAAAGGGGAATTGGTTAAAAGCATTTTCCTTTAATTTCCAACTTGACGACGACGACGTCTCTCTGGTGTGTTTTCTGTCCGAGGAGTGCGCACACTCGGTACACATTTATCAAAAAATGATCACAAAATTGATGATCATCATCAGGATAATCATCATTTATTTCTTCAAATCTCTTCTTTTTATGCGAAATCCAGTGAAAATTGAGAGAAAAAGAAATAAAAATTATGCAACAAGGCAGTATGAAAGTAACGGGCTTTCTTGATTCGCAGTGCTATCCATTTTATAGCAGACATTTTTTTGCACACAAAACCAATAAAAGATTTACAATTTTAGAAGAAAAAAGATGAGGAAAAATCATGAACATCTGCCTTATTTCACAAAACGAGAAAAAATTGGATTTTGGCATTTCTGGATTGGCTCAATGCAGTGAAAAGGCAAAAATAAACTTGATCACGATCGCCAGAAAAAGATTGTGACATGATAAAAATGCTGACAATGACCACCAACATGATGAAAACTGCTACGAGATGAATTATGTACAACCGTTACAGAAAAATCGTTCACATAAGTCTGCCTGCTCACATGATGTCTATAGCAATCATCATGATAATCAAAAGCTCTCATCATCTTCATCATCAAGAACTTGATGACAGTCTATTAGGCCATTCATGGAAGTCTCTTCTGCTCGTTTCCTCGTAAATGGAAAATTGGTTATTATTTCGCGACAAACTCAATTCACAAGTCACCAGTTCTGCTTACGCTCATTAAAAATATTAACTGCTTTTTGCTAAATGAGCCACGTTATGCTATTACGTTTTGCTAAGCTATTTGTGTTTCCTGGTGCGCTTGTGTGGGAGGAGGAATAGTCATAGTCATTATCGCTTTATTGTTATGGTTATTGGAAAAGAAGTCTTCATCATCTCATCTCTCGAATCAAGTCCATTCACTACACTGACTACATTTACTCCTTCGCTATCTGTGTTTCCATTTCATTCCTCTGAAATCACATCGTTCTGTTCCGTCGTTTTTACTTCATTACCACAGTGAAATTTTATTGCTCGTTAAAAAAGTAATGTAAACTGCACAGGTGCGATGAGCGAGATGGAAAAAGAGAAGGGAAAAGACTTCACTTTGAATTGAGTTTGTGCGCTACAAATGTCAATGTCAATTATGTGGACGCTAAATCTAAATGTGAACATACTTTGATGACTGACTTCACTTGACTTGACTTCGAATACAGTTCACATTTTTTAAGAAAAGGTGTTGCAGAGGTAATGAGTACCTTACACTCATTTCTAATATTTTCCTACCTACTCATCTTACTCCTCCTTCAGTGCAAATATGCAAAAATGTAAAAGGATATTTAAAAAATAGGTTTTTAAAACGGCATTTACAAAAATTAAAGTTTACCAACTGGGCGACCGACTCTTGACTCTTTTTCCCAACTTTAGTTGATCATAATTGACATTTGAAATGTGTGTGCTGTGTGAATGGAAAGGAAAATGTACGTTCCAATCAGCAACAAACAATGTTACAGCATTATGCATGATGGGATGATGGCAGTAACTGTCGTCGTATTATTTACAAGTGTCTTTCGCATTTTATTTGCATACACCGTCAACAGTCAGTATGATGACGATGATGAGGAGAAGAGAGCTCATTAAAAATGACTACATGGATGGCTCTTGAGGAGATTTGCTGTTTGTGGATTATTGGATGACTGAGCAGAAACAAGCTAGACATTCTCTCACTCTTTCATGTATTCAGATGGATATGAGAAAGAAGTCAGAGAAAAGATGCTGGCTTTGACTTCTTCTGCAGCAGCTCAAAGCTCAACAAGTGTGTCTCTGACTCTCCGTCCGTGCCTTTTTCTGTCCTTGTCGTCGTCTTCGTCATCATCGTCCTTTTATTTTCACGAAAAATCCTTATAAGCGACACAACAACAAAAAGAATATTGTTTTCGGAATAAAGCTCGTTAACGAGATGTTGAGGTGTTGTAGCATTTTAATTTGTATTTTTCTCAATGCAATGTTTCAACTATTATTGTATTGGATGGATGGAAAATGTTTAAAAATGTATGCATACATATTTTTTCTATTTGGGATGGATGACATGGGTTATGCTGGTAAGTAGGAAGTGAATGCAATCAATTAGTTTATAGTTAGTTAAATGAGAGAATATTGATTGAATGATGATGATGATGATGTTGTGTTACGTTTCTCCATAAGGAAATA
>JAQFXM010007050.1:0-12405 GCA_034693345.1 Entomobrya multifasciata | reverse complement strand
GGTCTGGGTCGTTTAGGTGGTCTGGGTCGTTTAGGTGGTCTGGGTCGTTTAGGTGGTCTGGGTCGTTTAGATGGTCTGGGTCGTTTAGGTGGTCTGGGTCGTTTAGGTGGTCCGGGTCGTTCAGATGGTCTGGTTCGTTCAGATGGTCTGGTTCGTTCAGCTGGTCCGGGTCGTTTTAATGGTCAGGTTCATTCAGGTGACCTGGGTCGTTTAGGTGGTCAGGGTCGTTCATGTGGTCCGGGTCGTTCAAGTGGTCCGGGTCGTTCAGGTGGTCCGAGTCGTTCAGGTGGTCCGGGTCGTTCAGGTGGTCTTGGTAGTTTAGGTGATTTGGGTCGTTCAGGTTGATTTTGGTAGCCCAAGTGGACCCAACCCCAATCAGTTGCTGGGTACCTGATACAGTGTCAACCGTTGACCTACCCTGTGCCAAATGATCATGCTGCCAGTGCAAGACCGGTTGTCCCATTTGGCCTATTTTCAGTTTTAAGATAGCCGTTGACTATAGAAACCTTTGTGCTAAGTTTAAGCTTTCTTGATCAAAGCTTTGGTAAAATTTCAGGATTAGGACAAATTAGACCTTTTACACGATCGAGATAAAGTGTAGATCTATGTTACATGCCTTTGCTCTGGTTTAGGTCAACGAAAGTGGACAACTTTTAGTATGCAAGATGGTTTAGGCTAGGGGTAACTTTGTTCCAAGTTTCAGCTTTCTAGATCAAGGTTTTGCTACAATTTTACGATTGGGACAAATCCGACCTTTTACACGATCGAGATAAATTATAGATCATTGTTATAATTATAAAAATTATAAATTTAGTGAAAATGCTGAATAATTTGTCGAATAATGCAAAACATTTAATACTTCGAAGTCAGTCTTTCTTTCGAAGTTAAGCATACGCAAAATATGTTGTTTGAACATACAAGGCCGTTTTAATGTTTGACGGGTATGACTTATCCAATAAGCAACTTTACGCGATTGCACTTCATTATCGATTTTAAAACTGGGTCATAGAAATAAATTATGTTTTATTGAACTCTGGGCAAATAAATATCAAAATAGTGCGTGATTTCTTTTATTTCGACTGTGTCTTCGATTTATTTGTTCCATTTAATTAACCAAGTACTTATTTTTGCAATTCAATTTTTCATTCGATCTTAATTTCTTAAAATAATTGCTTAAAAGCGTAATTGATGTCGTCAAATTAATTAAGCTGTAAAATCATCATTAAATGTTTCACGTTTTCATTATTTCTTAAATTTATTGCTTAAAAGCCTAATTAATGTCGTCAAATTAATTTAGCTGTAAAATTATCATTAAACGATTCACTATTTGTCTATTTCTTGAATTTTTTGCTTAAAAGTTTAATTGATGTCGTCATGTTAATTGACCATTAAAATTATCATTGGATTTTTCACATTTTCTTTATATCTTAAAATAATTGCTTCAAAGCTTAATTCAAGTCATTATGTTATTTCAGCATTGAAATTATGTCTAAAATTACAACATTCATTATTTATCGTAATGACAAAATATGGTCGAAATGTGTTAATTCTCTTGAAAAAGGGTTCATGAAAAGAAGAGAAGCACGTTAATGTTCGAGATGACAGTATGCATAATGAACTTAAATTAGGTGATTTAGCATTATGAATCATTCATTATGTGCCACTTGAGGTTTTGCATTAAAGTATAATGAGAATTGCTTAATTGCACATTCTTAATTTGGAAAATATATTTTGGATAATTTAAGCCACACCTTTAAATATTTTATTATCTATTGTCTCAGTGACATTTTTACAAAACAATTAAAATGTGTACAGGCTAAGTCAATGGTCTACTGTGTTCACAGTTCAGTTCTCAGAATATATGAAACACAGCAAAACCAGTTTTGCGCAGTAAGTCTTCAGAAAATACATACCAAACTGACTTGTTGCTTGGTTGACGTGGCTCGTGAAAATTCCAATACCTTGTGAACACGGAACCTTGGTAGATTTTACTGTAACATTTTCGCAGTTTATTGTATCAATTAAAAAAGTGCATTTGGGGTAATAATTGTTGCAATTTCTAGAGTTGCTTTGATCTGAATAAGGAAAGGTAATTTGTCCCCTTGAATTTAAATATTTTGCCGTATAACAATTGGCCTCAAATATCGTTTATAACTCAGGAAGCGGACTAATTTGAAAACATCACACATTCATCTTTTTACATCTAACAATGAGGTCTTTGTTGGTTATTCTATTCGTGTGTTTCTTTTCGGGGATTGTAAATGGATTATCAGGCTATTTCCAAGGCTACGAGACAAGGAATAACCTTAGGTAATTGTTTCCCTTGAAATCGTAATGTTTTTGGTTCCCCATTCTTATTTAATTGTTTTTTGTAATTTAAGATCCAGACGGAACCCATCATGGTACAGAACTGAAGACGTTGATGACAGTAAGATAGAACAACAATGTGACAACTGGATATGGCGAATGGGAATTAAATATGGTTTTATTGGAGAAACACAGAATGGGAGAGTGTGCATCAAGAAAGTGGACTCTGTAAGAGTTCTCACATGGTGTAAAAAGGGCTACAACAAGTTTCCTCACATAAACCTGATGCCTATAGCTATAGTAGCTACCAGACAATCCCATATTTCAACATGCCAAATATTTGATGTTATAGTTCATGGGGTAATCCGTCTCGATTTGTACACGAAAGAACTTTGTTATGTCAGGTTAATAAATGCTGTACTCACTTGCGTTGACGACGATGAAACACTTCCAGAAAACCAAATTATTACGCTTTATCCAAAACTAGGCGAATACACAGTAAACGGAGAAACGTATGTCCTTGTCGATTACTTTATTTGCTCGACTAGTATGGGCAGTCATTGTCCAGGGCCTGCAAAACTTATAACAGTTGGAGATAATGACGAAGAATTCGACCATTTTGAATATGGTCAAGGCGTAGGGTAGTATTCCTGAATAGGGCACCGTACTCCTAGTAATTTTTGAAGTCAAATCAATTTTTGAAGAACCTGTACATTAAATTTCATTTAAGAATTGAATAAAATAATTGTAAAAAAAGCAAACCTGTAATTCGCCAACAGTTTTTCTGCCTCAAACATAAATAAAATAAGTCATATTGCAACGGATTGCACTTTATTCAACTTGGGTCAACAATTTAGCTCCGGGTCTGGGAACTCATTGGCTGCAAAAATTTATTGCTAATTATATCGATACTGTTTTCCCAGCACCTCAAATTGATAAATTTTTATGTTCCCTCCATTACCATCCACGTCATCCTCCCTTTCAATCCAGCAGCAGCAACGGAAGCCAAGTTTAACTGAAAATATATACAATGATAATTGGTGCTGATAATATAAAAATATATGACCTGTTATTAAATATCACCCAGTTCGATTTGGCTATGAGACCACCTTAAAAAATAATACTTTTATCATGATAACCTATAATAATGAGTGTATATTTATGATAAGATTGTTATACTGATAAGGTTATCGACCTCTTGAAATCTTTTTAATGACTCGGATATCGAACAGTTAATATTTTTCTTAGAGAACCTTCACACCAACGTCCAGCTATAACAAAAATATACAAGAATTAATTAAAATCATTAAATTTTACAAAATTTGTAATTGGACTTTAAGTTGTACTTAAGATTTTTAATTCGAATATTAATTTATAAAAAGTGCAATTCGAATTTAAAATCGAATGGAAAATTTGTAAACCGATTTTTTTGACATTTTCTAATTCAAATTAAAAATTTAATGAAAATTTGGTATTCGAATAAAATACGTACCGCATATTGGAGTCCTTTAACATTCGGTACTAGTACAGGATACGATATCCCTTTTCCCCTATTAATCCCTTCAAACACCTCCCTATTATCCCCCATCTTAGGGACCCATTTCGGACTAACGAAACTAGTCACCTCAATAGTCTCCAAACCAGTTTGACTCAGTCTATTAATAAACTCCACTTTATCCTTGGTGGATACCAACATCTGCTCGTTTTGTAGTCCATCTCGTGGTCCTACCTCAACAATTCTCACTTTTCGTGGAAAATGAGGTCTGGATATCCGATGAAATCCGGACACCTTTTTTAGTGAATCCCATTCAGTTCTTTTAGCATATTCGATATCATGATGATCAACAATTTCAATGTTGACGACAACCATTGTGTCAATTATCGAATTTGAATCGTTGGTAGCACAGCAGCAGCAGGATGTTTGGGTGGATTTAGAAGAAGAGCAGATCAGCCCAAGAAAATTTTCAAGCCGAGAAGCAATCCCAATTGATAGAGAGCCAGCACCAATTAAAGTATCAAGACAGTTAGTATATTTCCCACAATGTTCACTTGAAAGATGATGACAGCTATTTTTTGCAATAATCTGGATAACAGGTGTATTATCACCACCAACACCCGCCACGCAACAGCAATTCTTCTTAGGTAACGTGCAAATCAAGTGCAAGTGCAACAGGTGCTTGTTTACTGCTAGCCTCCTTTTTTCGATATAAAATTTTAAAGAACGTTTTATATTCGAAACTAAAAACGATCAATTCGACTTATGTGAATTTAGAATACGAGTTTAGGTTACGTAAAAACAACGCTAGGGCAACTGAAACAAAACAAAGTCCACACAAAAAACGAATAACAAAACACTCTAAAATTGATAAACGAGTAAAGTGATTGAATACTCAACTATAGAATTGATTATTTAAATAAACACTTATATTCGAATATTCGAACTACAGATCAGTTATCTTTTTAAAACGTTAGCACTAAAATAATCAATAATTATTAAATTTAGATAAGATTTTAAGTGCAAAATGTTCACTAAAAATTGTACGTTTAGTTTACTTTTTTAGTATAGTAAGCTGTTATATGTTTGTGTAGAGAAGAGCGTTAGATTCGATATAAAAGTCAAGCAGCATGTTCGATCTCTGACAGCAGACTAGTCACAAGTCTAAAAAGTGCTTAGAGTTTTGCTCATGATCATACATCAGAAAAAAAGGAAAAACGGATGATTATGATGACTACGAATGACGCTGCTTTGATGGGAAACTCATGTTCGCATGAATGATATAATCATGACAGGTAGATAGAAGCATGCTAACGATATTATCCCCCATTTGGTTTTCTTGTGTGCTAGTATCACTTTTGCCGCTTTGTGTACTTAGAAGAGTAAAAAAAGGTAATTTTGTTATCCTAAGAATTATATAAGCTTATGCACAAAATATACAAAAAGATCTTATGTTCGTTTATCATAATATCGTACCGTATCATTCGTCATACAAACTAAAAACAGAATTGCAATATAATAGCCATGTAAAATTGGTGTTTTTTTGAATGAATCACCATGATCTTCATAACAATCATAAAAGATAATCTATCGAACAATCTTCTCTAGTATTCTATCAAATTATTGTATGTTCGCACAAAAATATATGTATTTGTGGAGGACAAAACGAAATACAATGACAACTGAAATAAAAGCAATAGTCCACCAGGTAAAGGTAAGGTAAAGGCAAGCCAGTTTTTAGCGAAATGGAAGCATCTAAAGGCAATGTAAATGCATTCTTATATTCAATATAGCTTGTTATTGTATTCGATTAGTTTTTATAACATGTTGGTTTATTATGAACGGTACCGAAGATAATGCATTAGGAAATATACCAAGATTACTGTAATTGATTATGTAACAGGAGAGATTTTGTCAACGTACTTGAAATATAAATGCAGAGAAAAACATATAGGTAATGTAGGCATAGCATGTAAACTATGTTTAAGTTTTTAACCTAGAAAAAAAAATGTTCCGAGTACGAATATAGTTTATGGTACAAATGTTTACGTATGAAAGCGAGGAAGTAAATATTTGAAACAAATTGCATTTTAAATTGGTAACGTCATTCGAGTTCAAAAACAAATTTAAAGTTATGACGTTATTCGAATGACGATAAGTTCGGTAGTATATTTAAGCACGTCTGCCTACTTGTAATCAAATTTTGCATAAAAATATTGCGAAAATTCTACAATCTCTCTAAGTCATTTTACTTGTGAAATTTATATGTATGTGGAAATTGAAGAGATTTTGTGCATGTATGGTATAAAAAGTACAAATTTCAACCTAAGTTAAAATTGCAACATAAACCTCATCCCAGATACGATCGTGTGACCTCTCTGTTTCTTTTTGCATCATAAAATGTTAGAAAGGTTAGGTGCCTATATCGTTATCTCTAAATAAATTATTCTAAATATGTACATAGTTTTACGGGTGATGGGAATGGAAAATGAAAAACGGGAATTTTCTATTGGGATTTTCCGTACACGTTCCTTTATAAAAGCACATATGATAAATTTGTGTGTATTTTATTATGATTTGAGCTACTTAATAAAACACAACTTAAAATTGTAAATGTAAAAGTTAGAAAGCTTTGTGAATACTTGGGTTTCTAGAACGAACTTTTGGTCAGAAAAGAATTTTTTAGATTCCACTTATTTCTGGTTTGCTTCTCACACAACATTTTTATTTGTTAGAGTGATAGGGAAACACGCTAAAAATAAAATGTACTTCTGCTGCTTGAGTTCAATAAAATTGAAGACAAGTTTATGGTTTAGAATAAAGATGAACTCATTTCTCACAGCTTTGTTTGTAAAACAATCTCTCTCGGTTTAGCATAAAAGCACATTTATCATGCCGCTTGTGTATTTTTTATGAAAATGATAGCATCGTCTTAAAGAAAGTAACAAAAGATAATAATATGTAGTTATGATGACCTTTTATGGTTTTTTATTCAATTTGGCGGTAAAACCTCTACTAAAAAATCATAAAGGTTTCTTTTGATATTTTGATAACCATAAGAAACTGATGGTGACTGACACCAAAAACATGACCGCAAATTTAAAGCATTAAAATGTTGTTCGCATCCGTGTTTTAGTCTGGTTCAAAAAATATATCTTATTTTCTTAGAGATTCGTTTTCAATCATAAATAAAAACAATCCCAAATTTTCAATAACAGTTTGAATGAATCACTATTTTAATCGAGCTATGCTCGTGTTATGTCAAAAATGTCAATATTTGCTCGTTATTTAATGATAACACCTATCTGTACCACCATCAACTATTTTACTTTAATTAAAAACTTTACAAAAACTCTATTCATTAATTTTACTTGTTGTCATTTTTTCATACGGACAGACAATTTTTGTTTATGTCGCAATCTCAAAAATCAAAGGAAATATTTGTATGGAATATTTTTTGCTGAGTTGTCTTTAAAACTGGCTGATTTTTTGAAAAGTTCAATCAGTTAAATTGATAAAATTATGATATGTCATTCAAAAAGCGAGATTCTTAAATAATCAATAATAGTCTTGTAAAAGCTTGAAGCCATGCATATTTTTGACATGTGCTGATTGAGCAACAAGTTCATATAAAAACCGATAAGCAAGTTGAACTGGTCATTAGATAAGCACAAGCAGAAAAGCTAAAGAAGATAAGCGCTTGTTGATAAACTTTCATTGACATTTGTAATATTTACGTAATTAAAATAGTTAACACGCAAATATACGAATAAAAATGTAAAGTTGTCGAAAAGCACAATAAGACTAATAAAGCATTAAGTCGAATTTTCTTAAGATACTTAATTATAATTAACTATTTGTTATGTATTTAAATATTTATATAATTTTACCCCAATTCGAGCAGTAGTTCCGTAAGACCGACTGGCATTTTTCGTGAGAAAAAGCCAAAAATTGAGTCCAGCAGTTGACGCGAACATTCTTCTTCTCCCTCTCCTTCAACTTGCTCGTCACTTTTCAGTTGATTATTACAATCATTAGTAGCTTTAGTAGCTATGATTTGTGTGCTATCTAAACCGTTTATTCCACTGGCAGCACATGCGTCTATTGTACTGGGATAACCTTCTACTGGATTATTGTGAGGGTCTTCACCTTCTTCTCGCAAATTTATACAATTGCTTTGTTTTTCGTTTGGAGAAGTCGTTTTTGGGCTTTCCACAAACTCAACAAGCAAAAAACTATCCTGCCAGCTTTGTTCTTCAGTTCAGCTGCCTTCGCTCACTATGATTGAAAGGATGACAAAATATCTGCAAAGTCAGTACAAAATATACACGTGTAAATTTAAGGGGTCATTCATACAATATTTTATCATAAGTATACCATTCAATTCATACATAAATGATAATGAAAACCAATTAAAATTAATTCAATTCCTACTTAAAATAATTTGCTTAAAAAATCAAACATACATTATATTTTAGTGCGACGTTATTTGTGAACGGACCCTTAATAAATATCAATGTATATTTTTAAAGTTATAATATAGTTGACATTTATAATGAACAGCCCCTTTATTGTAAACCAATGATGTTTTTATGAATGAGTTGTGAAAACACAAAGTATTTTTTCAGAAGCAAAAAAACATACTAAAGAATTACTTAATTGATTACGTCATTCCAGAAAAAACGGACAAAAAAATACCTGCAAGTTTTCTGAAAAATATTATAATGAACTGCTTTGTTACATGATAGGTAATTTCGATAGAATAGCTCGTTACTCCAAACGTTTACTACAGTACCCAGAAAAAAATCATTGTAATGAAGATGCTACATAAAAAGGTTAATTAGTTATTGAACCCCACGGACCAATTATATTCCTACTTACGTAACAAATGTACATTTACCTAACAGCAAATTATGTTCCATGGTTAACCATAGATTGACTAGTATTTAAGGTGAATAAACTCTCTGTGGTTCTTAAAAACCATAAATGGTACCAAAATATTAAGTTATTCTATAAAAAACTCAAAAGCGTTAAATACTAGTACTAAAAATGCATCATAATCATAAAAATCACCACCTTATTTACAAATTAGTTCACACGCTTTAATTTTTCCCGTTCTTAAACATCAGCTGTTAAAATATAATGACGGTTTTGTAATTTTATTATCGTTTAGCATCTTAAATCTTCAATGTTTTTGTCGTACGTCAATAAAAACTCTATTTAATCATCAAATTTTACCGTTTTAACAAAAAAACCCGCATTTAAAACCTTTAAGTGTAATGTTTATCGCTATTTACACCAATTTTAATGGTTTGTTATTGTTTTTCCACCAAAATAAATAATTAAAGAAGGTACGAACTAGTGTCGAATTTTCTAGAATGATAACAATAACAAGTAAAACCAACCCATTACTTTTATATCAAGTATAAAATAAAATGAAAGGCTCGATAAGTTAATTGTTTAGGAAAACTGACCCTTATCATTTGTGTACATATATCAACTACACTTATTTTGTTATTGAAGCTTCTAGAAAAATGAATTTCCTCATCACATCACTTATCTTAACACTTTAACAGTTTTCATCATTTTACTACAAAGTGACCATTTACACCACAAACCTTACACACTCATGTTCGCTAAACGACAAGGTATACACTTAAGGGCTCTCTTAATGCACAGCTAAATGATAAAACTACTATAATGTCTTATTGTGTAACTTTAAATGATTCAACTTACCTTGATGACTAGAGTCCACTTCTCTTTACTTCACTTGTTCTTCTCAAGCTTATTAGATAACCTTTCCTTGTATATGTTTTTGTTATGGTTGTAGCTAATTTATTCACAGTTAAATGGCAAATTAAACTTTAATTACAGAATTTAAACACGGTATATTTTTTGTCAATCTTAGCGTGTATTTTAAATGACACGTAGAATATATTATGCTTTTTGTGTAAAACTCAGCTCATCTGTCTTTTCTGCTAGCTCAGCAGACAAAATATATTTTTTGGTGTGCACGTGAAAGGCAAATGGGCAGAATACCAAAAAGGATTGAAACGAACAGAGAAAATGTGTACCTAAAATATGACGTACACACATGCTTACGTATGTGTATCAGAATATGAAAAAGGGACCATTCATTAAAATTGTCCGTTAACAATTTTTTCGATCGAATTTACAAAGCAATTTCGAAATTTAGAAAGAATGTGTACACATATACAAACAAGGATCTATGCATTTAAATTGTCCGTTAAGAATTTTTTACCCTTGAAATTATTTACAATTTAAATTTTGAAGTTTTAAGTTCTGAAAAATGGAAAAAGGGACCATCTTCTAAAATTTACCGTTTAATTTTTTTAAGGAGCTGCAAATTCATATTTAAATTACATAGCTACAGTGTAAAATAAGTGGATACTTGAAAATTCCAAGAGAAAAAAATTGTAACGGACAAATTTAACAAATGATCCATTTTTCTGTTATATTAAACACATACATTTATATGAATATGTGAGTAAATACGATTTTCGCTTGGAAAAAATTAATTACGGACAATTATTATAGATAGTCCCGTTTTCAGTGTCGAGACACATTTGTATATAAATTTGTCATTTCATATGGCTTTCAGCATGCACAATGCACACTACACAGTATAGTATTTCTATTAGGTATGTGCTTAAAGTATGTGTGTACATATGTATGGTGATGGTTTATGGATGCATGTAAAGTGAACGGGTTAAAATGCGTATTTATTTTATGTATTTTTTTTGGAGAAAATGCCAAGAAAAATGCGATTTGGTTTTCTGAGGACAAAAATAACAGCCAATTATGGAAGAGGGACCAAGGTTAGTAGAGAAATTATTTTCAAAAGGAACCTTTCTTCTTATTTTTCTGTCGAATGACTTTGTAAATTGCGTGTTAAAATATTTTGTGTAGCAATTTACTACAGAGAAAAAATACAAAAAAGGGTTGAAAAATATTTTTCATGAAAAAAAGGGTTAATGCACTTTATAAACTCATAACACCAAAAATGCACTACAAATCTAAATTAACTTAAATAACCAATTAATTAGGACAAATAAATTTTCTCACTTATTTAACAATTTATTCAGTCAAATTTTAATTGGCATTTAAGCTAATTAACTAAATATTTACAAATATTGATTGATATATTCATACAAATGAGCAATATCTGACTTTCAATCGATTTTTAATTACGGTGATGGTCATCCCTCGTCAGTAAATATTTTTTTCAGACTAATTATTGCATAATTAACAATTAAACCTAACGGCACAAAAATAGTTAATTATTTAACTAGATTCACTTCACTTCAACCTTCAAAATATATTTAACTATTTTCTTGCAGCTTTCCTTTTAACTGTTGAGTCATCATCATCATCCTCCTCATCCGAATCCTCTGAAAGGTCATTGACCCCATCCTTCCCTTTTTTCTTCTGAATATGACCTGGTGAATTTTTAACTGCTGACTTTAATGGCGCCTTTATCTTTGGAGGTCCCACATAAAACCGGAGTTCATTGCCCTTCACAATTTTCTGCTGCACTTGACCTTCCACTTCACCCATCCCTTGTTCAATGGCTTTAAACACGTTTTCCTTTAAAAAACAAATCCACAATTAAAAATTAATTAACTAACCATAATTTAAATATTTATTTTTAATTACCGAACTACCCTTATCCCCACTCTGTGAGATAACCACCCTAATTCGATGCCCCTTCTCAATCCATTTCTTCATCGAGTTGACCTTCGACTGGATATCGTGTTGACCTGTGTTGCTCTTCATAAGCACCGTTTTCACTTCCTTTTCTTTTTTTGAAATTTTCCCGCCATCCACCTCCCCATCCCTCATTGGCTCCCCATCATCACCGTCCTCCTCCCCAACAGCAGCAGCTAATCGCCCAACCAACTTGTAAATTTCTTTCCCGTGACTACTCACCGGCTTCTCTTTTGGATTTGTGATGTGCACCAAATTCAAATTCTTCTTTTTCGCCAATTTTCCCGCGTCCTCTAAGGTCATCGCTGATAATTGTCCGTTTTCCCCGATAACCATAATTTTTACAGTTTCCGCCGAACGCTTTTTAAATTTTGATGGGTTTTCCCGCTCTTTTTCCGCTTTTTTAATGTCAGTCGTACTGGTAGAAAAACTGCGCCTAATTCAAAAACCAAAAAATAATTAATTAAATTACCCCTCCAATTAAAAAAATATTTTAACTGCTCAATAAAAAAATATTTAATTATAATTATTTTTAATTACCTAAAATGATAACTACCCATCGCCCCCTTCTTCGAAATGATCCCTGATGCCCCCACCATTTCCGGCCTGCCATTGGTCCTTCCATTTCCATATTCACCAATCAAAAATGACCTTTGCCTGTCAATTACACTACTTGAATATAATGTACCTGCATATCCAATACATGGCAAGGGTAACCTTGGCATGTTGTGATATCTTAAATAAATTCTCATTAAGGTGATTGTCGACATAATTAAATATTTAATTAAATGGAAGACAAAATTCAAACTTAAAAAATATTACTACGCACTTCACTTGTTTTTCTGCAATGTTTACAATTTACTTGTGAAAAAATA
>JAQFXM010007049.1:0-12408 GCA_034693345.1 Entomobrya multifasciata | reverse complement strand
TCTTTGTTTCTAGAATTTAATAGGGTGCTGGAAATTGGGAGCTGTACTTTTGGTTTTAGGGTGCTGGACTTTTGGGTGTTGGACTTTTGGGTTTTGGGTGTTGGAATTTTGGATGATTGGGTGCTGGAATTTTGGGTTTTGGGTGTTGGAATTTTGGAGGATAGGGTGCTGGAATTATGCTATTTTGGGTGCGGGAAATTGGGTGCTGGAATTTTGGGTGTTGGGTGCTGGAAGTTGGGTGCTAGAATTACGTTTTTTGGGTGCTGGAATTATATAGCCGACGTTACCTCATGATATGGAACTGATAGACTGGTAACGTCTGGTTGAAAGAAGGTTTAGTATAAAACAGGACACTAACTTAATATCACTCAATAAGAACCTCAACGCTGCTCCGCTGCCATTGAACGTTGGTCGCTGATTGAGTGCAGTTGGAAAGTTTTCGAGGTTGGCGTCATGGTCAACGCTACCTCCGATGGCGGTCGCTTGTGCAGCTTCAGTGCTGGTGGAATGGATGATAGAAGTTTAGGTGATATTTTATGATAGGTTGACTACACATGTAAGATTTTTGAGTACAGGGCAGTTTTAGGGAATGAAATGAGTGATAGTAGAAGTACTTTGTCGTATTTACTAATTATTAGAATTGGTCTTGTATCCATCTTTTTGCACGCATTTTTATTGAAAAGATGTACAATGTATACAACTCTGTTGATATTATATGATGGGTAGCGTGTGCAATCGTATGATTTGTGAGTACAGGGCAGTTTGAGGGGATGAAAACTTGAAAAACTTGGAAAACTAAAGTTACCTGGCTCGAAATCGCAATCATCCGGAACTTCAGAAATATAGTCGAAGTCATGGTCAAATGCGTTTAATTCATTTACAAACAAAAATGAGTGGCCAATTCCAATGTATATGCATTCTTCAGCACCACCATTGTTTGTTATGTACGTCAGACAAGTGGTACGCTGAGTGCATGAAGATGATACACCAATTAAACACGCAAACACAAGGGATGACAAGGTGTTCATTTATAATGAATTTATTGAGACAAATATACATTTAAAGAATTGGTGCAAGTACAAAGGGAAAAATGTACTGATATGAATAAGTGTGATAATGATGGTGTGTAAAAAACGACTGATTCATTCCCCTGGAAGTGATGATATAATGTGGGTGGTGTGACTCAGCATTTTCTTCGTCACTCTGCTATGCGCTCCCCTCCAAATACTTTTCGCTAAAAAGACAGGACAAAGTTCATTATTGACATCGGTATAAGCAATTGTAGCGCAATTTACCTTTAAATTAGGCGGAAATTACTTAATATTGTGTAAATGGAGTAAAAAGTTACTTTCATTTATGGCGGTTTGATGATGATGATGACGATGATGGGTATTACGGGAGAGATTGTTGACAGACAACAGTTCTATTGTCCTTCATGCACTATGCGTGAGACGCGACAGCAAAAACAAAGTAAAACACTTTGTATGCAGTCATAGAGTAAATCAGTTGGTTAGGTCAAATAGAGAATGTGCGGCTTGTTCGTTTCTTCAAGCACACACTGCTACAGCTGTCGCTATTATGCTTCTTGTTTTTTCTTACTACCAACAAAACAAACAAACAATACTAGTAATACTACCACCACCTCCCTCAAGTTTTTTGTTTTAATTTTGTTTTAATTTATGTCAACTTATAAATTATCATTATCATTGATTATCCATGCCCAAACCATACTCTTGGCATTCCTCTCAAAGCAACGAAGGAACAAATTGTAGCTGCCTGGAAAACTAAGGGGTAGTTATACCATCCATCTAAGCAACCTGCAAACAAAGCATTGATATGTTTATAATATTTGGCTAATTAAATTAATTGAAATTATAATAGGTGTAATTGATTTTTCCCCAATTTTTTAGTATACCAAAATCTGTCAAGCATACTTATATTTAAGTGACCCCAACACCCGAGCTTGCTTTCACGGCATCCATAAACGAATACCCATTCATGATGATTTAAAGGAATCATGGAAGAAATGCAATGCAAAGCTGAACTACAAGGGCTTCAGTTTCCGGTGAAAGTTTTGGCGACATGGTGACACCAACAAAAATACTACACCCATTATGTAGAACTCTTTATGCGCTATCCGTTAGTGTATCAATTTTAGTTATAGCCCTTATAATTTTTTGTAGTTTCTCATCTAGAAATAAAAAATCGAAACTCAAAACAGTTTTTGGAATACCATCATCGTCTATCAGGGACGAGCTGACCTAACCTCACGACAGTCATTGACATCAGCATGTTTCGCCTTAACATGCCGTTCAAGCTCGTACTTTCCAGCATACCCCCTATTAAATAAATTTAAAAAATCGTTAACTTCAATCAAAGATCAATTCAATGTTTCATTAATAGTATAATTTATTTTATAATGTTTACATACTTGTCACATTGCTCACAGATGAAGGTTCGCCGTTGAGACAAGTCAAGATGCCGGTAAGAATGCCTTCCAATGCCGTATCCATCGACAAAAAGTGTGTCGCTCTCATCCAAAGCGACAAAATATCTGTGCCTGGGATTGCCGGGCTGTGGTCCATTCGGGGGTACTGTGCTCTCTTCACAACGGTTCCCGTGTACTCGGACAGGATCTCTCCTGCGCTAATTTCTTTCCTAATTTCGGACAGGATTTCTTTGTACCTAATCCAACTTCGTTTGACGAGCTCGGAACTATCTTAATTAGTTCGGAGACGATGGACCGGAAGGGTTCATTTTTGCACCTCCTTCTGGTGCAGGATGCTGCGCACTCCAATTGCCGTTTCCGATAGACACAGTTGTCCAGACAATCACCATTTGGTGGGCACCTGTGATTTCTGGTCGTTACCAAGCTTCTGTAGTAGTGCCCTTCTCGGGTTGTGGCATGCCAGTCCAGGCTGCATTGGGAGGGAATGAAATCTGTGGAGAAACACAAAGTTTTTATTATGAAATTTAATTTTACAAATAGATTTAAGTTGTGTGTATCAGATTGCTTCACTTCAAAACACATTTGAAACCAAAAATTTCATGGAAATCCCCACCAAAATCTCCACCTCAACCTCCTCCTTTCCGTGTCCCTCAAAAACTATCAATTCCCCCTCTCTCAAATTTAGAGAACTCATTCTAAATAATGTCAGTCACATATTGTCGGAATTATACGCGCTCCCATTACAAAACAAAAAAGTTTGAACACTTTTAACAAAATAAATTGAATTGAAATGGGTTCAGTTTTCTCCGCATTAACACACAATACACACACACACAAATTGAAAATAACATAAAATAAAAACAATATTTTACTCACTGACTCCCACTGTTCCAAATCCCCTCAAAAATCCTATCGGAGAAAGCCCGCTTCCGCTTATTCGGACATTCCGAATGTAGTCATGTGATTCTTCGGCAGCCACAATAAAATTAATTTCAATGTAAACAATAATATTCCTTCACAAAAGCTTTAATACTTAACAAAATTGCACAAAAAGTGAATACCGAACTTTACCGAATTCAACGGCAATAATAGAGAACAGGCATACAAACAACATAGAGAACTGCTCTCTGTGTAAATGGAAAATGATATGAGAAAATGCATTGACGGTATTACCATGCATAGCAGTTTGTAATTAGTGGGGAAAAAATGAAGAGAACAGTTCTATACGAGACAGAAAAAAGGAACGTCTGTTCCCATAAGCCAAACAAAGACAGGCATTCTTCCTTTTATGCAGGACTGCATACGTGAAAAATGGCTTTAGGTGGAAGTTTTTCTTCCGCCCTTTACGTTAACCCAGAATACCTAGTTAAGGCGGTAATTAACCTTAACAATCTATGGCTTTACGTGGAATTTTTATGCTGAAGTGAAGTGCACGTTTCTGATGGTATAAAAAATAGAGAGGAGCTGCAGCAATCCGGAGCAGCTGAACCGTTAACGGAAACTTTGTTATCTAGGAATAAACTTGCACTCAAGAATAAAAAAGCGTCGACTCAAATGGGAAAAAACAGCTACCCCCAAATGCAACACGTGGTAAGTTCAACCAATTGTATACATGCAAATATTTTTGTTATGATTCAGTATTGATATCACATTTATTTTTTCAAGAAAAATGTCACGCCATACACGACAAGGACTCAACAAAATTGCAATGCAATTTTTGTGACTACGTCACTGCGTGATTAAATTTATGCAGACAAATGATGATATGTAAAAGGAAACCTTGAATTACTTGTGCGATATATGTCGAATTTCTGCACTGCAAATACAAGGATCTGGAAGGAAACTTGAAGTAAAATATTATAAAACTTCCAGGAAAATGAGGCAATTAATTAATTTATTAATTTATGAGCCAACCAGTAGCACAAAATGTATAAAAACTAATTTTATACATGCTTATTTTAATGTTAAATTTGTGTATTAACTCGTGTAAATTTAATTTGTATTTGATTCTAGCCTGATAATCATTCGGGTAGATCAAAGATCATTCGGATGAAATAAGATATCATTCAGGTAGATCAAAGGTCAGTCCGGTGAAATTATATATCATTTGGGTAGATCAAATGTATGTCGGGTGGCTAAAATGGCATTAGGCTGAAATAGTTTATCACTTGAAGGACCATAAAAGGCATTCGGATGCAAAAAGAAGGCGTCCAGCTGGATTAGTATGTTATTCGGATGAAGGGGAAAATTCGGGTATTCGGATGAGGGAGAAAATTCGGCTACTGGGTATTCGGATGTAGGGGTTCCACCATTGAAAACCCACTAGTTTTTTTTTCAAATTCAGACGAATATTAATCAATTACTATTCTAACAATTTCACTACGTTTCTACTTAATTACAAATTAATGTTCACAAATTATTATACAAGTTGAAGCACATATTATTTTCAATTCAGTCAATAAATGAGCCACTTCATAAAAATATATAAAAATACACATGCATCATTCAATTTGTCTTATCATTTCCCACTGTCTGATCGACACAAGCCAGCCATGACTCTCCTAATTGGAATATTATCCACTTTGTCTTGAAAAGTCTTGAGATTCTCCCCCTCCAAACCCTCCTTCATTTTCTCCATCGTCTCCCGCATACTTTCCACCTCAACTTGTGTACGTCCTTCCTCCCTTCCCAGTTCCCAAAGTCTACAAAAGTCCAAATCTCAAATTACCCCAACCAATTCATTGCCAAATTTCCATAAAAAGATAACTTAATTTTATCACAATCTCGCAAACATTTTCGGACTCTTCACCCTATCAGGAAAATTATAAGTAGTAACGACATCCTTCGCTTCCATATCCGCATTTTCCTTGACCTTTTCCGGATACACCATTTTACCAGCTGAGGAGAATTCACCTTGACCTGGACCACCCCCACCACCTCTGGCACCCACACTTACATCTTGAATGACGTCAACAGCAATCTAAACCAAACACAATCATATAAATCATACAAATTTCCCCTCCAAAAAATTTACTTTCCCAAAATTTACAAATTTCCTATATTTTTCTCTCCTGTTTACCTTTTGCATAAACACCTTAATAACTTGACTAAATTTCGGCATACTAATGCATTTTGGGAAAGAACACAAGATAAATCAGCATAAATAAATATTGCATATCTCATCATACTACTTATTTGGTTTTGGAGACGACATCGACACATTTACTCCTCTTCTTGCTCCTCCTCCTAGTCACCTATTTCGTAACTCTGCCCTTCCCTTTCATAGCTTTGACCTTGTCCCCTCTCCAAACTCCCCCGCTCATCCCCATCCCCTCCCTCATATTCCTCTGCCTCCTCCTCCCTTTCATCCGTCTCCTCCTCTTCCTCCCCCGCATCATCCTTCTCGTTCTTCTCTTCATCCTCCACATTTTTCTTTTTCACCGGCGTCGCCTTCGTTGTCGTCGGCGGCGTTGGTCCAAAGCTTCCAAACAAAGTTGGTGGCCACATCGGTTTCTACGGATCCGTAACCACCGGCTCCCTAGGAAACGGCCCCTGTCCCGGATGCCTCACCACAGGTACCGGTGGCTTCGAAAAGTCTGGTTTCCCATTCTTGCCAATTGGTGGAAGGAACTGCGTACCCTTTAGAAAAATTGGGTGGGGCTGCACAGGAGGAAAAGGCTCTCTTGGATTTAACACCAATCGTGTTAAATCCAAGAGAGCCTTTTCCACCTGTGCAGCCCCACCCAATTTTTCTAAAGGGTACGCAAGATGATGAGGATGATGACGACAGTGAAGAAGATGAGGAAGATGTGCCAAATAAAGCAAACCAAATTAGTAAGCCATACACGAGGCCTAATCCAGGCACTAATTTGGTTTGCTTTATTTGGCACATCTTCCTCATCTTCTTCACTGTCGTCATCATCCTCATCATCCTCCTCACTGTCATCATTATCCTTATTCTTCTTCTTTTGTTGATTCTTCAAATATTTGACAGGGGGCGCTTCTAAGGGTTGCCCAGGCTGGGGTCTTGGTGGATGTGGGATTCCACCAGCAGCAAAGGGATTCACTTCCTCTTGCGGATCAAATGGAAACTGTGCATCTGGTTTAATCACAGGAATTTTAGTTAACTGAGCTTTGGATGAAAAAAAGGTTGGATTTTTATAGATTTGAACATCCATTCTTGATTGGGTGACCAGGGAACACATTCATGTTCCTCAACTTTTCCAATGTCACTAAAATTTCAACACAACCATTTCAAAAAATACTAATCCATTCCATTGATAAATATTTAATACTTAAATACGTTTTGCATAGACACTTATTATTCTGTTGAGATCATGTTGGTAAAGTCAATAGAACCATCGAACTTAAATTACAATGTTACATGTTTGTGGAAGATTTTAGGATTTCCAAAAGAATTCCAAATAAGATACGTTTTTGTTATAATCGGCTGAAAAAGATTTTAAAGGAAATCCATTGAAAATTTGGATCATAACGTTTGCCTGTATTTTCCCTTTTAAACATGAATTCATACGAAATAATAGTTACTTTAGTGATTTGGGGCGAATGGTCACTCCGGAAATTATATTCTCCATACTTGAATAACTGTGTCAGATGACATTGATATTTTAGTTCAAATACAAACAAAAATGCAAACGATACCACACGTCCAAGAAACAAATTCAGGCCCCATGGGACTGTGCTTTAAAATAGTAATTTCATTGTCAATTAATTTTTTATTCGTAGCAAATCAAAGTATTAAAAAACAAGTGGAGTTTACAACTTATTTGTTTCATTATATTGCTTCTTAATTTAAATTCAAATGTTTAACGGAAACTTTGTATTTATTTATCAATTCATTTGTTACATGAGAACAAATTGGACTAAATTGTGAGAAATGATTTAAATTTGGCAAAGCGTAATGCAGATTTAAATGTTATTAGTATTTGAAGAATGGATAGCTAAATTCAATCACTGCATACAAAACTTTTTATTTTTGCTTATGTCTTTTTAACATGAGATTACGTAGCTCTTTCCGGATCCTTTTGCAGAAGAACTTAAGTACCATAGCTGTTCGAATATTTTTTTGGCATTTGTCGCGTGCAATTTAGCTGTCCCATTAAAATATGCTTTACCTTAAAACATGCTTAATTAACGATTAATTTTACGGTTTTAAGACCAATATTTTCTCCATAATCAATAAGTGTGCAGAGCACAGCGTATCCATTAAAGCAAGAGAGGGAGCTGATACAATTCCGTAATTTACGTATTTTCATATATGCCTAATCAATCATGTAAATCGCAATTTTGTTACGTAATTTCAAGACTTGTTGTACGTTTTATAGTAAGCTACATGGAAGTGAATCAAGTTAAAAACATCGAATACAATTCAATACCGAATTTAACCTGTATAAATCTCAATTTTCCGGTTTAGGCACAAACTATTAGGAGTATACGGGAACAGTTCCGAAATAACCGTAAAAGTTACGAAATAGCGAAAATAGCCCCCAAATTGACGTGAATAGCCTGAAGGGGAATAACACCAAATTGAATGGAATAATCTCACTGCCAGATTAACGGGAATCATTTCGAAGTTACGAGAACATTCGTTTAAAAATCTTTTGCCTTCTTTACACACGACCTATCATGTATGCAAGTTTACTTGCACGGGTTCAGCTAGTATACAGTATAGTATATTTATGAAAATCCAATCTATTTCGCAAAACTAATAACGAAAACATTACGAAGGCTTTTTCGTAGTTTGGATTACAAAAGCTTAACATTATTACCATAAAAATATCTGCACACATGTGCACGAAATACTAGTACACGTTTGTTGTAAACGTAATTACTTAAAAGGTAAGGCAAGGGATTTAACAATCAGGTCTACATTTTCATTGCAATTCAAGCCAATAAGACCAGGCTAAGCCACAGAATAATATGCATACGAATACAAAAATACGAAATGTAAATCTCTAATGGATTTTATGTGCAATTGGTCACGTAGACATGGATAGCCTATCGGCCAAATACATGATACCAGTGAAGGAAAAGCATGCTTACTTCTTCTAAAGTATTTTGTCAAGTTTTCTATATATATCCACGTTCTTATACTTATATGATTATTCAATAAATTAAATTTTAATTTTAAAGTCAAACAAAACTCCAAAAATTAAACCTTGACAAGTTTCAGCCCACTTCCTAAATTAAAACCTATTTTTCCGGGGTCTTCCCAGCCCTTCGTTTGTCAATTTAATTTAATTTTTAAAAAGTTAAATGGCTTCTGAAATCCTTAAGTGTGTTTTATGTTCCAAGATGTTTGATTCAAAAATATCTTTACAAGGCCATCAGAATACTCACCTTGATTTTTGGAGTAATCAGTGTCTCTTTTGTAACAAAACATTTGCCATCGACGGTAGTCTTTCTCGACACTACCTTGTTCACGTCAAAGAGAAACCACACTTTTGCAATTTGTGCAGCAGTTCATTCGGACAATGTTCCGCTTTAAAAGCTCACATTAAATCTCATACTGGCGAAAGATACTACAAGTGCAATACTTGCAACAAGTCATTTCTTCAAGGAAGTCATCTCCGGGAACATCAAATGTTGCATAATGGCACGAAAGAATTCAAGTGTACTTTCTGCGATAAATTATTTTTTACACATTCGCACACTCAAGAACCACTTAAACACGCACAAAACCGAAACGCCTTTTCAATGCAGTTTATGTCATCGGTTTCTAGGATCCGCCAACGCTCTTCAAGGTCACATTCATGGACATACTGGCGAGAAGCCTCATTGCTGCAGTTATTGCAACAAATCATTTGCTCGGAAGGGCAATTTTACCAGGCATCAAAACGAACATAATGTCGTCAAGCGATATGAATGTTTGCTATGCAACAAGATGTTCGGAAGCAAATGGAGCCTGAGTCAACACATGACAGTTGACACTGACCTAAAAAGGTACATGTGTCCAATGTGCAACAAGCCATTTTCTAGTAACGGAAATCTGGAAAGACATACAAAAGCAGTTCATCGTGGGATTAAGGAGCACAATTGTAATTTTTGCGGCAAACAATTTGCGTACAAAAGTAATTTAGTGAGACATGTGAGAGTTCATACGGGAGAAATACCATTTAAATGCCAAAAATGTGCTTATGCTTGTAACACGTCAAGTAGTTTGAACAGACACGCAGCTACTCACAAGAAGTAAACAGAAAAATTATCAGTAACCTACTAGTTTCGTTTTGAAATTTGTTAAGATTAAACCTTTTGTAAATTGATTTAATAACGTTAGGTAATTCGTAGAGAAAATACCTACCCATTAATTAAGTTTCAATTCTTTAAAAATTAATTAACATTAAGCTTGATACTTTGTTAATCGATTCTATTTTACACAAATATATGATAATTTCTTCACAATTCAAATTTTGTCATTAGTTAATATCATAACATGTTACATTTTTTCCCATTTTTTAATAATTAATAAGTTTGATTATAGTTTTTACTGAATCGACCCAGGTGTCCTAAAATTTTATTATGCGATAGCCTTATCACATGGCAGGGGCTAAACTACGAGGGAAGCAGGGGGAAGTAGCTTCCCGGGCCGGGCCCCGAAGGGGCCGGGCCGACTGAACTGCTCGAGTTCTTGGATAGAGTAAAAAATAAGGATTGTATTATTGAATTTAAAGATTCAATATGTATACTTAAAGAAAATCAACCTTGTTGTGGATAAAACCCTGAACTTTGAATAAAAGGTTTGGGATTTAGATAAACGATTGGATTAAATGCTTTAAAATTCAATTATTTCATAATATTTCGTTAAGGCTTGCAGAGTTTCTGGGTTTTTGCGAAATTGGATGTTAGTTTACACTAAAGTTAGGCTCAAATTTAACTGAAGAGACGGTATTGCATGAGGATTAACTCGCGAAAGTAAAAGTTTTAAATGGGTACGTAGGGATATGTTCGTCGCTGATTTTCAAATTTTGTATTCCGTTTCAAGTGAAAATATGCTTGTTTGAAAGGGTTTTACTTATTAAATGTTTGCTAAAGATTTATCTAAAAAAGCTGACAAATTTCATTTGACATTTGAAACACCTGTACTGGGAATGGAAACTTGAAATTTTGTGAATACCGTTTTATTATTGTCAACTTTTCAAGGACGACGAATAGGATTTGTAGAGATTCTATCATTGAAATATTGTGAAACTAACTTATTTGGGTAAAAAAGGCGTGATTGAGAAAAAGCAGTTTGCGTCGATGAAGGCAGAGTCGTTTTTGACAGCTCAGCAAAAAAAACGATGTTATTACATAGAATTGAAATTAAAAGAATCTTTACCAAAGATTGCTTTTATGATTTATGAAGAACGTTTTCAATACTTATGGTTCCATCATTTAAAACGAAATTATCGAATTGACTAAATGGCATCAAAAATTTCATTCGTTGAAGTGTATTTTCAATTACTCTATGACATTTCTTTTGCTACCAACTAAAGTCTGGTTGGCTTTCAAAAAATATTGTTGTTACTAAATAGCATTACTGTGCTTATCAAACAACGTCTTCTGGTTAGCAAATAACAGGAATTCGAAAGCGAAGTTGTCTGTTTGACTTTTAATATCCAATTATTAAGATTTTTTTCTATTTACGATAAAGTGTTATTCAGCTTTGATTAAACTTTTATTAAATTTCCAATAAAATTTTATTCCATTTACAATATTCTTCTTCTCAGTTTTCAATAAAAATGTTCTTTATTGTAAATCAACTTTTATTCTCAAATTTTTTATTCGATTATAAAAAAATCCTGTTCGATTTCAAATTAAATCTATTCAATTCTAAATATTTATTCGATTCTAAATCAAATTCAATTCGATTCTAACTATATTTATTGGATTCTAGATATATATTTATTCGATTTTTAATATATATTTATTCGATTCTAAATGAATTTCTATTCGATTAAAAATATTTTTTCCGACCTAAATATATTTCTATTCGAATATTAAGATATTTCTATTCGATTCTAAATAAATTTCTATTCGATTCTAAACACATTTCTATTCGATTCTAAATATATTTGTATTGGATTCTAAATAATCTTTTATTAGATTTGAACTAAACTTTTATTCGAGTTTAAATAAATTTGTGTCCGACTCCGAGTAAACTTTAATTACGATTGAAGTAATTTGTGTTCTACTACAAATGAACTTCTATTAAACCTTAAATAACTTTATTTTCGATTTTAATTTTTTAATCAATTTTGTTTTACTCTAAATACACTTATGCTCAAATATAAATAAACTAGTTTTTGACTGTAAATAGACTTCTGTTTGTTGATCGTTCAGGGTTGGGTTATTAATTTCGATTCTTCTTCGAATTCGATTAAAATCAACTCTTTTGGTGAGAATTGTCAATTCTTTTTGAATACAATTCATAAATAAGTTATAGTGTTAAAATTCAAGGTAAATTAAGATATTTAGTAATACTTGGTCTGAAAAAACCTTATATTCAAATGCCACGATTTTCGGTATATTATTGTTTTTGTCATCTCATTATTTTTAACTTATATTACACTTAATTAAACTAATTAAATTCATGAAGTTTCAAGAATACATATTTATTTGCAAATCTCACAATTCATACTTGCTCAGTGTTTAGTACCAATATGTAAATAGGTGATATTAATTTAAAATAAAAAGCACACATTATATAACAGCTTTATTTCGTGAGTGGCAACAAAAATTTGTACACTATGCTTCCCGGGCCGGGCCCTTCGTAGTTTAGCCACTGTCACATGGCAGGGATCAGAATGCTTTGATCTCCTAATAACTAATATTGCAGGTAACAATTTACCTAAGCACCTTACGTAAAAGATTTCACTCATTCTGAATAAATTTGTTGGGTAACGTAAAAAAATACTTTAAAAGATTTTTTGAACTTTATCATTAATAAATTGATTTTC
>JAQFXM010007048.1:0-12409 GCA_034693345.1 Entomobrya multifasciata | reverse complement strand
ACGAGTATAGCAAATCAGGTACGAGTTTTTTTTTGGCGGCGGTACCAAACAACACTATTTCAGCTGTCTCCACTGTATAAGTCTCTTCTAGTCTGACTGGCTTGTGTAGTAGTTGAGTTGACGGCACTGCGATGATGATGATGTGTTAGGTAACTCTTTCACTCCACAAGAACTACAACACATACTAAAATTTTCTAGCTTGCCTCAAGGCAATATTGTTGCACCAAAGAGATAAGTCAACGCCTTCCACATTCACAAGATTGTCGTAATTCGTGAATGTAGAAGCGGTATAAAGAATTATTTGATGCATAATGTTATGACGAACAGAGAGTATAATTTATTATTACTATGATCATGACCATATAATAGAAAATCACATCAGGAAATTATATTCTATTCGAGTTGGTTGACTTCTTGCATAAAGTCAGAGACAAGGAATCAATACAATGCAATGCGAGAATTTTTTAAAAGGAAAAAATATGTGATGAATGCGTAGGTATACTGAAAAGTGGTATTAACATTGTCACATAAATTAGGACAAAAATCCATTTTACTTTTCCCTACAAATTATTGGAAGTATTGTCGGCGTCCTATAAAAATAAATAAAATTTTCCAAAAAAAGCCGTGATGTACGTGAATTATATTTAAATAACCGATTTACCTAGACAAAACGAAAATGAATCATTCCAGTTGAGTATTTCGGTTAAAAATTTCGATTTTTGTAATATTTTTTCAACACATTTTTTAAGAATTCTTGTAAAGATTCCAAAGTTGTCTGAATTAAGTACAGCTTAAAGTAAAAATATATCTTTATGTGGGCTAGTCCTTAGACCTTGGTCACCTGTCTAACATACCATACTGCATAGTTTCTTTTTTCATCGGTAACGAATAATAGAAAATATTTTTACCCTCTGATAATCCCACGAGGAATGTCAATTGATCTTACTATCTACATGGCTTTAAGGAAAACAGTAAGGTAGCAGGAACAGTAGTAAACGGAGACTTACCACTAATGGCCCTTTTTCCGTGCGTCCTCAATGCAACCATTCCTCATGCACATTTTTGTACACATATAAATTAGCCATTACTACTTTTACCCATTGATTCGAATAAGTCAAAATGGTTTACTTGCTATCATTATTTATCTCTCACAGAAAAAGTTCTCAGTATCCTTAATTGACCACGCAAGAAACTATAATATGTGCTACTCATATTACACTTAGAAAACCTTCTTCAGAATTTTATAGATCCATGTTGTGCGATGTAGGTATGTATATCACTTTAACAATATGAAAACCTGTCCAAATGCAGAGCGTTCCTTAGTCAGGACGTTTTTTTAAACAATCAACTGCGGTACTTTTTGGTTCAAAAAATATGGTTTGCTCGCTCATAACAATCATCATTACAATAAATTTTGAAGAAAAAATCGTATGACTGTCACTCATTTGACAGTGCATTATGCTCGTCGCTGTTTCAACAATACTAGAAATTTTGGTCAAGATTTTTGTTTAAAGGGAAAATGACTTTTATCGTTTTCAGCACAATAGAACAAGTGAATAGCACAAAATAGGATAAGCTTTTTACCTTTGGGTAAACCTCGTACCTGTCTTTAGGTCTTGCTTTGAACTATAATTTACAATAGCAAAAGGTAGATTTTTAATACATTTTTTAAAACTTTATTTAGTTCGGTTAATACAAATAAATATATTGATACTTCTGACATCAAGTAGTTATGCTTGACATAAAAACGACTGAGAGACATGGCAAATGCCGACACAAGACGTTGACGTAAGTGCAAGTAGATTGTATTGTCAACATTTGACACCGGCTCAGTTCCAGTAATTAATGGAAAGCAAGTTTTTCTCACGAATCTAATGATTTTGTAAATATGTAATTAAATGCGGCAGCTTTAATCCAAAATAATGATTTCTATGATTTCAAACGAAAGTATAATTGCCGGTAGTCGACGATTGAACACTCACTTCTTCCTGTTCCGTTTTATCGTATTTTATCAACTCAGAGACTAGATAATTTTCAGTAAAAATTCTTTAATCGCAAATTATTGTATAAATACTTTAGGTACAATTGGTACAAATGACAAAGTAAAAACTCCTGTAATACATTCGTTTCGTACACAGACAAGCATATATTATGTTATGCACTTACCGTCATATCTTTGTTGTTAACATAAAAGTCAACTCAAGCAAAACACTAAAAATGCACTACTTCCTATTCAATATTGCAATGCTTTCTACAGGTCTATCGTAATCAATGACTTCACATGAGAACCTTAACATTATATTCGTCTGAAATAAAATTGAAAGCATGATCATAAAACTACACAATCAAAGATAAAGTTCATTAGGGCCCTATTCATTGATTATTAAAGTAACCTTTATAAAAAATAGATAGTAATTTGCCCTAGTCCTCGATCTAACCTAAAAAGGTGGATGGCAGGAGTGATATAAGTTTTAATACTGCTCTTAATGCCAATTGTATTTGCGTTCTCTCATGAAATTTTCATTTTTTTACGCACAAAGTATAGCAACAAAGTTACAAATGTTTTAAAAGTCAACACAGTCAAATAACTTATTCGTTTTATATCCTTTAAAATTAATGTTATATGCAGTAAAAATGTTCATGAAAAACGCATATCATATCTCCACTCACTACAGCAAATCGTGTTTAATACAAAGTAAAATTATGTCTCTGCACTCTGCACCCTGTTTCCCAGTTTGGTGTTCAAATCGAATGAATAAGTTTTATAGCTGTTTATACTTAGTAGTACTTTGATGTTTTTGCACATAAAGTTAATATAAGTTTTGTACCTGCATACTATGTCTATTGCATTGCTACAGCCTGTAGTATTCATACAAGTGAGAGTGACGTTGATGTGCATAAATGATGCTAAACATTCTTTAATTTTTTTCTAGCGGCTCCTTTTCATAAAAACAATATCACTGCTTTTTTGCTTTAATTTTATCATTTGTTTATTGTGCTTCGAATTTTATTACGAACATACTCACTGTCAGCAAATATGCAAGCATGTATTCCGTCCGACTATAAGTTGATATGTCATGTCACTTACCAACTGGTGATATTCGTGTTAATATCATTCATGGTATAAAAGGGCGATGTACGTATATGCACACAAGTCATGGTGCATTTTTCACTTTTACTTATCATTATAACAAAGGTTCACTTTGTCTGATATATTGTTGGATGTAACTATATAACATAACATCAATATATTATGAATACTATATACACTTTTGCTTTTTAATGTGAAGCAAATGTGAACTCTGTTGGGTTTTATACGTATGTATATTTACATAACGATCATCATCATCATCGTAGATGAGCGTACATTGTGAATGCAACGCTAAATCGCGAAGCAAATTGTATATTGTTACATTCGATGTTTCAGAAAAACTCTGAACTTGTTCATTCAATACTATTTTACATTCATATTTTACTATCATAAAGAATATGAGTGGATCATCAGTATAAATATAACAACTATACTTGTAGTACCTGCCTCATTCCCCCTATCTACCTGCCACAGTAATACTACTGGCTTCATAGAAATATATGTATAACAATGCTGAGGTGGTGTTTTATATATTTATATGAATGCATACCAAAACCAACAATGAAACAAATATGATATGATAACAGCAAACTTTGCTCGTAAGCTTTGCTTTGGCTAACTTCTGGTTGCAATGCAATGAGCATTGTTCATCATGAAAACTTTGTTGGCTTCATCTGTGAGTATTTGTTATTTTTGCTGTAATGACCGTGTGGTGGTCATAGTGGTGTGGTGTGTTCGTGTACGTAAAGTTGACAGTAGCTGTTGTAAACTGCAAGAAAAAAGTAATATAAAGATGTAGTAGCAAGTTTTAAGACCAACAATTTGATAATACATGGGTACCTACTTGAATATCTTGTTTCTATCCGTTGGCGTATTATATTCATGTTCCATTATTTCTGCTGCTAGAAAAAAGAGGGGACATGCTCATTCTGCTATCGCCCTCATCTCTTCCATTATCATTCTCACAAGAACACGATCATAATAATTTTACACCTGAACATGAATGTATCATCCCAGTGAAAACCCCTCGCATAAAGAAACTAAATGTGAGATAACTACATCACCAGACTCATCATATCATCATCATAAACCTACCTTAAGACAACTAGTAAAATCAAAAGTTCCAGGTATGTATATAGGTACAAAGGTAAGCTTACTCGACAAACGTTCACATTTTCTGTACTGTAACATCGAAAATGATACCAAACATTATATCCAATATTTTTGTCTCTCAGGACTCAGGATCAGGAGCTTGCTCTCTTGCTTACCATCTTTCTTAACTTTCATACCTTTGAGGCTAAAAATTGTTACTTCCATTCCATTATACACGCACTCTTTCTGAAAAAACCAGCTTGCTACCCTGTGAATACATGTACAAATTTCCCTTTTCATTTATCCACCTATCCATGTGGCAATCAACACATACGCGTACAATAACCAAGTCAATAAACAAGTGCATGAAATATCATATTAGAAACACTGTTTTATGATGTACATTGTACATGTATATAAGCCGCTGTTCCTTCCATGTATTATCTCTCCAACTTATTCTCCATCAAAAAAAAACGCCAACTGCTGTTCTTTTCTGACTCAGTGCAAGTATTATGTACATATGTGCGTGTGAAATGGACAGGAGAAGCCAATATTACTTACTATATGTTTGGCTTTCAATCAAATCCTGATACGTACCTTTCTTGTTTTCCATCACAAGTTATTTTACTGGGTACAATGATCATCTTTGCATTTCATTCCATACGTTTTTCAAGTAACAAGTTTTTTTCTATCAGCTTCTGCCCAGCATTCAGCATCCCTCTACTTTTTCAGCTTTCAAAACTTGTTGAGGTATTCACACATATCATTAGTCCTGCTTGTTATATAAAAATGCATCGGCAGTATAGAAAACCTTTCTGGATTTCAATCTTTTCTTTTACAAACTTGTACTGGTACTTGATCTTTTTGCCATAATAGCCTTCAAGCTATAAATACATTCTTATAGATACCTACCCATAAACATAATATAATGGTATATTATTTTGAAAAAATGTAACCTCAAGTAACAGTTCACATTTATGTAGAATAGGAAGAGGTATTATTGTGCATCTAAAGACTAATCATTATTTTACTGATTTAATGTGATTACAGGTATACTAATGTGGCTGGACTTGCCTAGTACCCATTTCACATTTTGAAAGTTTGTTTGGAGAAATATTGTGAAAATGTGATAACTAAACTGTTAAAGTGTCTCTAGATGTAGGCACTAACTTTCAGCAATATAATCATCATTCCGTCCGTTTCCATACTACAAACAAATGTTTATCCATTTTTTTATCTGAAGGATATGTTGCTGATGTTGTCTACTGTCATCAGAAAGTGACAAAGTGAAACTACAGTAAACAAAACAGCAATTACAAACGTGCGCAGTCTTTCCATATAATTATTATGCAAGAATAAAAGCATTCCACATGAAATTCAAATAATTTTTATACAAAACAACGTGAAAATATTTTTTATATTCCGTGACAAGACAAGGTCGTTAGTTAAAGCATTAATGACCGCATATTCTAAAGGATTTAAATCAAAAAGGAAGCAGCAAATTAGACGTACTGGATAGCTGTATTGATCCACAATAAAGGAAAAAACAAAACGAGGAAACGACTTTCTTTCTATTATCGCAAGGTTATATGTGACATAACCATCATTAAAAATATATTCCATCCGTTTCGGTGCCTGAATAGTCATTAACATTCGATTACACAACTGCCTGGCCTATCTAATACAACCGCTAAAATATAACATGGATATTACCGACTGACAACGAAAATCATCTTAAGAGATTCCTAACTAATCGCTCTAAGCGGTAAATATTTTCGAGACTGAATGTTTACTCATTTGTACGGTGTATAGCAACACCACAACAGCATAATAATATTGACTAATGATCTTGATGACAAACGACAATGACGATGCTATGAACGAAGGTGGTGAGATTATGGCAAAGAATGCTTATTCAGTGAATTAGTTGAGTGTAGTAGTGCGTAATCATCTCCTCTCACTCCTCATATTGTACACTTTTGTGGCTTGTAGCTCATTAGCATTATTAAAAACACTACATTACGTATTCAACAACTTTGGTTAAAACTATATTATGTTAATGTGTGTTGCGCAGACTCATTGTATTGTGCTTACAAGTAAAACATCACTGCACAACTCTTAAAAAAGAAAATGTAATGTGTTTTACTCATCACATCAACTACTTAACTCTGTATAGTAGACAGCAGCACAGATCATTTGCAATCGTGTCAGAAGTCACTAAAGTTAGTGAGTGAAAAGCGTTTTGTATTCACAATTCACGCAGATTAATCATAGTGCCTAAATTCAATTTCATTCCAACGTATTACAAAGACTACAGAGAAGAGATGCTGTGCTGTTTGTTATACACTGCATACTGATAACAATTTTAAATTGAATCAATCGTTGCGAATTCGAATCTAAGCAGTGTACTCAAATATTGAAAAAAAATCATGAACAGAAAACTTGAAAAACAAATAATAAAAACCAGTCAAGTTAGCAGGAATTTTTATTGTTGTTCATTCAAATGTGAAAGTGTGCACTGTGCAAAAAAGCTATGATAAGCCAAGAAGCAAAGAGAAAGATTACAATCAAAAAGCTAAAATGTTCTTTAAATGCTTGTTTAGTTTGAACTTTTACGAGTGGACATGTTGTAAAGTGCATATGTGCAGCTTGTAGCATACATTCATACATGTGCATTTGACTGATTGTTCAGAGATTGCTGCCATTGTTTAAAAAAAAGTTTGAATAGTTGATTGATACATGCAGCTTTAAAATAATTCCTACTACTGGTAGTTTGCAGTTGCAGCTGGTTCAAAAAATAATTACTACATGAATTTGACATTCCTATGCATACGATCGACTGAAAACCATAAAAATCTTCTATCAGCGTCATCAATATTGAATGTAGATGAAATTCTTTTATTGGCAAATTATTGTCAATATTTTAAACATCAACCAAGAGCAGCTTTAGGTGCAGCATTGCCAATTTGTTTGTGTCGAACTCATGCTGCCTTTCACACATAATTTACACGTACCTATTGACTCTTGAAAGGCACAGCGCATGCCCAATGCTCATCGTTATTTCCACGTGTCCTGCAAAAAAACTGCTAATTAACAAATTGGGAAGCGAGTTTACAAACTAAATTGGGAAGAGATTAAATTGAATACTTTTAATCTGCAAAATACCAAAACAAGACATTATTTTACAAAGTTCAAAATTTGCAACTAATTCATTTTTAAGCATTTTTTAAAAACATACAAGTGACCTTTAAAACAATAACAGACAGCTTTGTGGTATTAGAGCGGAATGTACTAATCCAACCATGTTTTGGTCGAGAATAATAAAGCGACTACACAGTTTAATTTGATTATAATATATATAAAGTTTACAATTACGACCAAAAGTGGACCAAGGACTACACATAAAAATTTAGAATCTTTCAGCTCATATTACATATTCAGCGTGTATTACATTGTATACCCACACACTGCATGCATCATACTGACTGATTTGATACTGTGCAGAAGTTATGTCTTTTGTTGTTGAATAGTAAGTTGATGTGATGTTATGATGATGATCATCATCATGATTAAATTTTATACTGAATGAGGAGAGAGATGAGTAGCACTAGTGGCAAAGAAAATTGCTGGTGTTATGTTGGTGAATAAAAATGCAGAGGTTGGTTTTGTGAATGCACGTTTATTTTATTCAACACTTACTTCGGTTGTTATTATTGTTGTACTTATCTAAGCTGTAAAAATATTTTTGGCCGTGAGCCCATCGTGTGAAAAAAGAACATCTCGCAAAAACCAAAACAGTTTGCTTACATTTTTTGTATGATTTTATCCCGTTCCGTCGCATATTCCTGTGTGGTGTGCGCTAAGTTTATATGTGCATCTTATTTTATATGTTTATACATGCGAAGCAATCGGCAGTACACCAATCCATTACTGAGAATTTAAGCAGTGACAAGTGGGACTGTCAAAATTTGGAATTCAATCTCTGACGCCGGATTGCATACAAAGTCGCTGGTGAAAAGAGGTTTGTATGTATGCATTTCCGAAGAAATGACAGATAAGTTGAAAAAGTGACGCATCATCACCGGATGTTTACATGAGTACAAGACAGAAACGCCACGTTTTTAGCGAATTTGCAACGAATTTCCGTGTAAACTATTTTACGTCAAATATTAGTTCACAACAAGAATTCAAAGATGAGGGAGAGATTTAAATTTTGTGTAAAAACCACAGTGCGACAAAAGCATACACACGAACAATGCGTATTACCGTAACATACTCATAAAATAAACTGTTTTCTGTGAAAAGAGGATCTTTTAAATAAATTTTTAAAAGATTTCATAGTGTTTTAAGATAATTTCAACCAAATAAAAACATCATAAAGAAATCATGGGGGCTAACGCACCGGAAGTTGTTAACACGCCTCAAACGCGTGAAAACTTGAGGCAACTTATTGCACAGTGGAATGCCAATCGTTTGGATTTATTTGAAATATCGGAGCCAAACGAGGTAATTAATTATGTTTTTATCTAAAGATCGTTAAATTGCATGGTATAGTAATCCTTCCAGCAGGGCATTTGCCGAAAATATTTTTGGCTCGTGTTCATCATGAATTTCCGTCAATCCCTTCTTCGATCAAATAATCTGAAAACACTATTTACTTCCTTAGTTCAAAGTATACTACGCTGACAGCTCAAACATAAATTAAAACACAAAGTAGATATTTTTATGCAAATAAGCGAGCATCGACCTTTTATTTATTTATTGTTGATTGTTGTGACTAAGTCACTTGTGTAACATATTTCCTATCATTTATCAATTAGCACCTTACGCCCGCTACTACAAGCAAACGTCCATTTTTTATCGTTGACCTGTTCTTATCACTTCGTTGTTCATATGTATATCTACAATAATTATATGAAATATTATACTTCATTTACACTATCTTATCATATGAGGAAGTGTGTACAGAATAAAAAAATATATTGAGGACGTAATAAATGTAAACGTGGTGATGCTTTTCACACTTGTTTGAAAATGTCGCTCATTATGGATTAGGCCAAGAGACAAGTAATAAATCAAACAAGTGTGAGCGTGTGTGGAAAAGTGTGATATGATGATGACGAGTAACAGCAGAGTAACTTGCCACATAAATTACTCACGGTACTTTGAAATCTGCTATGAAAAGTAAATACGGTAATAAATCATAATCATAACTTTTCCACTCACTTGGTTTCGTTATAGGAATGTTTTTTAACATAAAAAGAGAGAAATTTACCTGTATTTACGTACTAAAGTAAATATAATTTGCTTGTGAGTATTTTTCAGCAAACTTATTGATAACGAGTTTATATCTTGAGGTTAATGATTAATGATTATTTGATTGATATAATGGGTTGATGATGATGTTCATGAACATGACCATTAAACATTTAATCTCATTTACATTGACCATAACCCTATTAAAATGACATTTTGCTAAGTTAACGATGAGCTTACACATTATTTAATAATTTCATGTTTTTAGGATGGCGAGTTTCAAGGAGTTATGCGCTTTTACTTCCAAGAGGCTGGTGCCAAAGTTGCAACAAAGTGTATACGAATCTCATCTACAGCCACTACAAAGGCTGTAATCGAGACCCTAATTGAAAAATTTCGACCAGACATGCGAATGCTTTCAATACCTCAGTATGCTTTATACGAAATTCATGAAAGTGGGGAGGAGCGGAAGTTGGATGATCCTGAGAGACCATTGCTTGTTCAACTCAACTGGCACTCGGACGACAGAGAAGGGCGATTCCTGTTGAAACGGATTGATGAACAAGTCCGTTACGACTTTTCAGTAATAACAATCACAGCTTCTTTTTTACTTTTATTTCACACATTATGGTTTTTATTTGCGTTGTACCACATATATTAAATGTAGGATGAGTATGCGGTATAAACTAATAAATGCTTCTACTACATACATACTATTCACACTTATTGGTTTACGCTCTGATAACGGCTTAAAAAATTGAAACGAACTTTTTTCTTTTTTATTACATAACCCTCAACTTACTACCCAACAGCCGAACAACAGTAAAGTTGTGCCTGAAGTGACAATCAGCGAAAGTTTCAAGAGGAAATTGAGTAAGCGAGAGAAGAAACAATTGAAAAAGCTACAAGAGAAGACAAAGGCAGCTGAAGCAGCGAAAAGTGCTGCTGAGAAACTTTATAATGGTATGTTACAAATAAATAATTTGATTATTACCTCATCATATCGTGCAAAGTCAATTTACAAAGCATGCATGTACCAAATTATTTTCCAGGTATGAGATAAAGGAATCGCAAATATTTATAGTGTATTTATGAGTTATCATTTGCCTTACTTTTACATGTCCACAGTCCAGAGAGTCCAGATGTATTAGGAGCTTGACAAATCTCTTACATTTTGGTTTTGTCTAGGTTTGATTGAAAGTGGGATACAATTTAAAACAAAGATTATTTTATGTAGTTGTCTCGCAGACATGGGAAGGCAGGATACAAGTTTTAACAAAGTTACAAGTTTGAGTTAAACGCATGTCTTACAGTGTAAAGTATTGAAAGACCACGAAATTTTGAGGACTTCATATTTTCCCCCCAGAAAATTTGCATTTTTTAATTACAATATTCTACAAAGTGGGGAAATGATTGGAAACAAAGCAAAGTGGCATCATTCTTGTTGCACAACATCACAGTAGATAAGGTACGAGACCTTTGCTAGCTGACCATGAAATTAAGTTCGTTCAGTTTTTGGCGTCTCTAGTTCTTATCGTGCTTCTCTCAACCATACATAAGTTGTGTTTTCCAATTTCCTTGAAGTGCAAATAAGTAAAGAAAACCGGATACCAAATTTTAATGTGAGGAAAATAGTAAAAGAACGTAGACATGAGCACAGGAAGTTTGTAGCATGCCATGTGGCGTGTGTGCACTTGGAAAAATACGATATGATGCTGTGGTGGTATAGAGATGTCTGTGGCAAAAAGGAATGATGATGCTGTTCTTTTTTCGTAGAAGTTTTTGTCTCTTTTATAAAGAAATAGACCGTTACGTTTACCGTTTACGTCTGTCTGTAAGCAAATGACATTTGCACCTAAAAACCAAATCATTTTCACGTGTTGTATTGCGTTCGCTATCAGACTTGTGGTAACCAACGTAAGTACCCGCGTGGCGTGGTGTGCTATTTGATATTTTGAAGAGACCCTGCAAAATAATTATTTTACACGACATACTACCACTTTGTATGAACCATGGAAGGGTTGCTTTTAAGTACGAAATGTCTTTGATGTTTTATTCTCTGTACTCGTCTCGAGTGTCGTGGAGGAATACAAAGGGAGAAATGGAAAACAGAAAAATAAAACCAACGGAAAATTGTAAAGTGTGAGAGCAGTAGGGTAGAGTACGTAAACGCAATAATGATGAATATAGAAAGGGCGTTTGCCGAGGAACGGAAGTGTAAATTGAACTAACGAAATGTAGGGCAAGCGAGAGGAGAGGACTCTCTTCTCTTTCTCCATTTTTTACAACTGTCGTGTCTGTAGCCACACACAGCAAATGTGATTGTTTGTCTAGTAAATATGTATGTATATAAATATTCGCTTAACTTTTCATTCGTGATTGTTGCAATAATGACTATAAAGCCCTCGCTTTAAAAATTGTTGCACTGCAGTTATTTGTCAAGCGAAACTCACTTATATCCGACGCGTAACAGAATGTTAACAGCTCTTTTCAGTGTTCAGTAATGATGCTAAAAATTTAACATGATTGGATGTTATTTCAATTAAAACATTATTTGATTGGTTTTATACAGCTGTGTTCAGCTTAGCTCGCGAGAAAACATTTTAAAACCATTTTAAATGTTTTATGTTCATTGTACACTTTCTCGTTTTAACTAGAACTAATACAACAAAATGGGTAGTGATTAACGTACTTGAACATGCAAGCGTAATCCAAAAATGCAGCTGTTAGGTAGACAGATCTTTCATCATAAACCCAAGTTTAAAGACATTTTACTTGATATTGAAAGGTCACAAGATGAAAGCACGCGATTGTATTTGATGAAATTTATAAGATGAAAATTTTATATTTACTGTAAAATGACGTCCATAAACGTACGACTTTCATGGTTTTGTGTTTCACAACTGACGAAATTTTTATTATGCAGAATGCCTGGAATTTCTTAACTTTTGTGATGTCATTCAGCTGTAA
>JAQFXM010007047.1:0-12409 GCA_034693345.1 Entomobrya multifasciata | reverse complement strand
ATACAATTCAATTTGTATGAACTACTTTGTAATGCCATTGGGCATCAAATCTGTTGATCAGTTCTCCGACTGCGTCCCCCATCCCCAAAATAAAAAATACATGACTACTAAAAGTCACCTGATACAAAGCATTTACCTTTGAAATACATGACAACTAGCCTTAGATGAAGACACATTGACTAATATATATCATTTTCATATACAGCATCTAAAGTAACAAATTATATCTGTCAACTATTCCGTAATTCTATGGATATCTGGTTGACGAACAGGTTGTAACAATCATACATGCATTACATTACTATCTACATGAATAATAATTTTCGTTCTTTTAATATAATTTCTTTACAGGCATCTATAAATATTTCATATTTAGACTTATACTCATTCCAATTAGGCTTATTGATAATTATTACTATTTTTTCGTAGTATTCATTCCAGATATTTATACCTAATGATTGAACAGAGCATTTAAATGTTGTCGTATTAGTTGTTGGCACCTTAAATCTATTGACACTTTTACCTCTACTACCACTAACTATAAACCAGCCATTAAATATAGATTCGTTTTTCATTTTAAATATAAATTTTAAATAAGACAATGTTATTAATTCTTCAATACTAAATAACGAGATTTTATTTAATAATGTATACACCTCTATTTTCTTCATGTTTATCTTAACTTTACTTTTTGTATACCATTTTTTCACATGCCCAGGGTAAAAATATGCAAGCAAAAATCTGTTTATTTTATTTTGAAACTTTTTTACGTATTGTGGGTTGCTTGGGCCCCAGAATATAATACCAAGTTCTATGATGCTTACCAAGTATGCCGATACAACAGTTTTTAGGAAATTCGGACTTATGCATCTTTTTATTGAATACAACTTTCCCAATGCTGCATTCAGTTTTGATTCTACGCTTTCACAATCAACTTTGTAAGATAATGTACTATCGAGATTAATTCCAAGATACTTAAAATTCGAAACTAATTCAACCTTTTCTCCATTTAAAAATATTTCACCTACTGGTTCTTTTGCTGCTCGATAATCTTTAGCTTTATGAAATATCATGTATTTGGTTTTTGATACATTAATTTTTAAATTATTAGCTATGCACCAGTCATTAAATTTATCGAGGCATTCATTTAATTTACGAGTTCCTTCCTCAAAAGTTGAACATTCTGTGTAAATAGCTAAATCATCACAATACAGGGTATATGGTAACTTAATTATTTCGCCAACTTCATTTATATAAAGCGTGTCTAACAAGTTTCCTAATATACTACCTGGTGGTACTCCAGAACAAATATCAAACTGATTTGACTTATAGTCAACGTTGGTTATTGCAAATTTTCTATTTTTAAAATAATCGATAAGTATTTTAATAAGGTATGGTGGTATTTTATTTTTATACTTAGTCATTAATTTTCGTAGCAATTTTTCATTTGGAATACTATCAAATGCTTTGGAGAAATCAATAAATAATGCTACACTTTTTCCCTTCGATTTATTTAATGAATTTTGTATGTAGTGTGTCACCACTGCATTTGCCGTTCGGCATGATCTAGCATGACGAAATCCATGCTGGTTATCGTCTAGCAACTCCCTTACCGAAAACAACAATTTGCTGTGAACTATTCTTTCGAAAACTTTAACAATGAATGGGAAATTGTAAATGGCTCTATATGAGCTAGATAAAAATCGGGATCCTTTGTTTTTAAATAATGCTATAGCGTGAGCAGTTTTAAAGTTCTCCGGAACTATTTCAAAGATACTTCACTTCACTTTCAAAGATAGATAGAAATAAAAAGCAAAGTAGTATTGATATAATACAACTAAATCTTGCGTATATTTTTTGTGGTATGTTCTCTTTTTTATCTGCAGAGTATTCTACATATGCGATTGCATTTTGAACCTCAATTTCAGTGATACACGGGTTTAAATCTATTTCTGAATTTTCATTTTTGAAGAGTTCTGCATATTTTTCTAATGATTCATAACACAAGCTTACATCACTGACTGAATCTTTTACCGTAAATTCATTTGCTAGCTTTTCACAAATTTTTTCGTCGTTTGTAATTGGATTTCCGTCGTCGTCTAATAATTTAACTATTTTTGAATTTGACTTGACTTTGTATTGAATTAACTCGTCTATTATTCTCCAAGCATCAGCCGATGATTTAACAGTAGATAGTTTTTTCTTAATATATTGATTTTGAGAACACCTAATGGCGTTATTCACTTTATGTTTTGCTTTACGAGCTTCTTCATAATATTTATCGTCGACTGCAGCTTTTAGGAATAGCCTATCACGTTCTTTACTCATTTCTCTCAACTCAGGTGTGTACAGGTGCAGTTTTTTCCCTTGTATATAACGCTTAGTCAAGGGTGCATGCTTATTCAGTATACCTAAAATTACACTTTCAAATGTAATACTATTCTTTTCAGGTAAAGAAGAAGTTTTTAAAAATGACCAATTAATAGTACTAATTTCATTTTGGAATTCTTCTACATTAAAATGTTTAAAATTGCGATATTCAATTTGTTTTGGTGGATACTTCTTTGATTCAGAACCTAATTGAATGTATACCATGTTATGATCAGTACATGAAGTTTCTTTCTTTTAAGTTTTAGTGGCTATATTTCAAATTTTGTAAAACAATTTTGTGCATTTCTGATATGAAATCCGAAAAAAAGTTAACAGGTTTATTTGGTTTTAAAAATATAAAATGTAAATGTTGATTCAATACACATTGCTTATGTGACGATATTTTACAGAATTTATAAAACCTTTAGGATTTTAGGGAAAAGAAATAACTGGTTAGAAAAAAATTTAATTACTGGTGTGATCTCGTGGTCGTACATTTATTGAGATGACCGTTCCTAATGTCACCTGTAGTCGCAATTCGAAATTTCCAATATGATCAAATGGCTTTTTAACCTTTTTAAAAGCTTTTTTGAGAAATTCGACAACTTTTTTGTGAGGTGCTTTGATGCGTGGTAATTTTTCCAATAAAAGGAATATAGTTAAGGAGATTAACAAACCCAGGCCAGGTATTAGCGTTAGAATTGCTACTGCTGTTTTTTCACCACCAGAAATTCCTGATGAAGCATTTTGAATATTTGTAGATAGAAGCTGACCACTATTTACATTAAGCTTTAAAAGAAACGTGTAGTCAAAGTATTTTTGCCACCACTGAAACACGCCAGCCTCGAAAAGATATCTTACTCGAAAAACTAAATTGTCTGGCAAATATCCTGTGAATATATATCCCCAAAACGTTCTCAGTATTTCATCTTTGCCAAGGAAACTAGGTTTTCCCAACAGCTTTTGAATTGTATGAAGTTTAATCGCGTCTTGCCGGCGTAATATAATTGCAGATTTGTTGCATTTGTTCATGTGATTAATTAGAATTATTGAAATATCTTCCCAATATTCCTCTCCATAGTCAGGTAACATTGCCGAGTTGTCAATATAGTTCCACATTTTATTAGATATTTCATTTTTCAAAAAATTTAAACTATAAACCGAATAATCGTAAGGTTTTGTCCAATCCATTAATTCGTACCATAATTCAGAAACCACTGGGAGCCTTTCATGAGTGTTAATTGTCCCATATTTGCTATGTAGACTACGAAGCTCACTAATGTTATAAAATACTGCATTAAAATCAGTTTCCAAGTTAATCCTACGAATGTAAGTATTGAATTGATATTCTGCAAGCTTTTTGAATGTGTCGAATTTGACTAGTGGAAGTTTCGCTGTTAATTGGGTTATGTTGTCTCCCTTGTAAATTGTGCTTAAAGACAACCAGCTTAATGGAACAAAAAAGACGCAAAATAAAAACGATTTTTTGGTTGTTTTGCCAGCATTGCTGAAAATACTTGTGGATTGATCCAAAAATGCTACCAGCGCAAAAACGTTTATTTCAAATAACATCGGATTTCTTCTCTTTCTCTGTAGTCCTTTTGATAGTTGAACAATCCACGATATTAGAAAACAACTTGTCAGAATAAGTGACCAAGTAGGAACATCAAAAGGAGAAATCAACTCTGCTAACTGGCGTGTCCAATGTGTTTGTTCCCTATGACAGCTTACAAATTGAAGTTGATTGCTTGTTATTACAAACCGACTGTCCTGAAACTGATTACGATTTCGGTTACTTTCTCGCCTTATTATTGGACGAAAGAAGGGATGAAAATTAATAGCCTTGTTTTGACTACAAGATTCAATAATTACGTTTTCCCACTGGTTTCGATTAATGTCGAAATCTGCAGAGAATGTTACATTTGTCGACTTTGGTAAAATCGACGAGATCAAGTGTATGTCAGCTAAGTAGTACAGGGATCTAATATCTTGTTGGATGGGAAACGTTTTGATGTGTTCCAGAACAACTTTTTTGTTTCGTCTCCCTTTCTCTTCCAAACCTTTGAGAATTATATAATTATTAATCAACACAACTCTAGCCGACTGAGGGTCTAAATTAATGTAGTTGATATCGTTTAAAATATTTGTAAATTCACTCTTAATATTTGTATCCAATTTTTTGTAAACTGGTATGGTCTTAAACGAATCACAAGGATCACAATACGGGCACAATGCTTTTATTGTGAGGGACTTGTGCTCGTAGATTAGTACATGAAGTAATAGTCTTGGAAATATAAAGTTGTCATAAATAAGTCCGACAATCCATTTTTACATCACGTTCGTTCTCACATACAGATTCTATAGCCGTGCCACAGATAAGTATTGAAATTACTGGAACTGTATTTAAAAAGTCCCATTTCCACTCTTGATCTATTCGTGTTGTTCGCAAGTAAATGAAAAATGGATTTTTCAGAACACCGTCGCAGAACCAATGTGTTGAGTACATCTGTGGGGAATGGTGTTCTGTTGGTGGATCAAGGAAAACATTCGCTTCACAAGCTTTGTTTTTACTTGTAAGTTGAAAGGACTCTGAGAACGTTTGCACAATATAGTCATTGGCGACTTGGTCTGGTGGCAGTATTGCATCACTTTTCCATGCATTGAGGCAGGTCGATGAGTTATAATTCCTTAAGGATGAATACGTTGACCCTAGTTCAAATGGATACAAATGGTACTCTTGGCAATACGATAAGTAGCGAAGTAGAATAATTGGGTTCTCAACCACTTTAAAGTCGATATTACTTCCCCTGAAATTGTTGACTCGAATAGTACAAGTTGTAAAAGCATTTATTATATCAAGTTGTCCACTTTCATGGTCTGTTAGTGATATCGCGGGCTTAGCAAACGTGAAACCTTTATTTAAGGTAAAACCTAACAAAATTAGAAACATAATTTTAAACGAACACTTACTCTCATTCCACATCTTAGTACCTTGGAGCTATTGTAGTTTTCTTATACCATATGCAAAAATTAGAATGAAAAGAAACAGTATAATGCACTAGTATCTTTTTTTCCATAGAAACATGCAATACTCAATTCCTCCTCAAATTTGGTACCAAACTGTTTTCAATATTCGGATAATAATGTTTTAGTTTACCAAAAATGAAAACTAGTTTGATAATCAATTTGGTAGGAGTAGCACAGAAATAATGTTAGTAGGCATTTTATGTTGTATTTCATCCGGTTATAAAACTTAAATATTTATCTAGCAGTTAGGGAAAACATTCGATAAAAACCGCTTTCTATTATTTCTATACCTGTAAGTACTTGAGTTGTTTTCTATACCAATAAGCAGTTTTTTATTCAATTTTAAAATTCAAATAGTTATGAGGAATTAAGGAAAACCGTTCTACAAATTTAGCTATCCATCATTTTTATACCTTTAAGCATTTAAAATGTTGCCAAAAAGTTACAATACAGCACAAACTGCAGCCAGTAAACTATGCTCTCAAGAAGACACGTCATCTACACTAATAATTTTACGTGTGTTGAGCACGTAGTTTGCACACAGTTCGAATAAATGTATGCATAGCTACGATAATAATACTAGCCGAACTATTTTTTGAAATAAAGCAATGATCTACATTTTAAGTTTGTCCTTCCGTCTACCGTCTAATTCGAGAACGATGGTACACCGAACTTGGAAAAATAAATTTGACACTTGCATGGCTTCGAGGAAAAGTTCAAGTTCTGGAACTTTGATGTAGGATTTATGGTCTTGATAATAGTGTACGAAATTAAAAAACCAGAATTCATGATGTTCCAAATTTGGTCTAAGATATTTAACAGGAATGCTGCCATAAAAGGGCTTGCAGGCTTTTTGGCTACTCTTGCATGTTCGTGTTTGCAGAACTATTTTTCAGTTTTAACATCATCACATTTTCTTTTATGATTACTTTCTGTAAAGCCAAATACCGGGAAAAAATCGATTTGACGGTTTTGCTCATTAAGCATAGATAATTACAACTGTAGCTATTTCACAATTCGGGACAACGCCCAACACACGTGTAAAGCGGAGCGAAAAGGGATGAAAAATTCAACGGAATATTTGGACGGAGAACAAGACGAGAGGAATGTTAATGGGAGGAATATTTGAGCAAGTGGATTGACGTGATCAGTGGATCTGCTGGATTAGGGTGGGTGATTTGTGAGATTCGTTGGTTTGAATTGGGATCTTGGGTTAAGGGGTACTTATGAGAGACTCATAGAGTTTTGCAGGGAAAGTGAGGATGTCAAATGTGCAGGGATATACGAATAGAAAGGAGGTAGTGAGGATAATTTGAAGGAAAATGCTCATATAGGAATTATGCTTATGGAGAAATAACTGAAGAGAACGATATATGCGTAAGGTTAGTAAGAAATAATTAGAGTTTTATTTTGATAATTGCTATCTATTCTATTAACAAGCAAAGAGAAAGTTGTGAGAAAAGAACAAAGGCAAAAGTGAAAAAAAGAGAATTAAGTGGAATCTTTTTAGAAATGCAAAAGAATTTGAGAAAAGACTGGTGATTAGTCTAAAATAGTTGTGTTGGTATACCAACTCGCAAAGCTGTGGATAATTTGATGTAGGAACGTTGTGGTAAATGGAATTTCAATGAAAGACTGTTAAAAAATCAGTGGTGACCAAAACATTCTAATGGGGAGTTTCACTGTGAAAAGAGCTTTGACACATTTGTTGTAATTTCTTAATCAACATTTATAATTATTGTTTATTAAAAACTTTCAAGATTCAAGATGTTCGGGAGCGTAGTAGCGTAAGTGGTTCGGAAAAGAAGAAAACCAACGCGCAATGTTGTACTGCAAATGGAAAAGGTGCGAAACGTGATACTGAATATCCTGAAACTATGTGTAATGATAGTAAATGATACACAAACCGTTTTTGCGAAATAAATTTGGAGAACATTTGAATTCGTTCGGTCACCAATTTATTTTTTGTGAGAAAATAAATTCAATATTGGTCATTTAAAACTTATGTAAATTTAATTTTGATACTTATGTAAAGTCCTTGATTTGACCTTTTAATAATCACAATTTATGCTTGGTTAAAAAAATGATTAGAAGTTGTTTAAAGGAGGGATTATTAAAAAGGCCATTTTGGGCCAAAAGTTATAAAATCTTTTCCTCATAATTTTATATTGCTAATCGAGTTATGTATTCTAGTGACACACATTAACTTTGACATTTCAAATACTTAACCATGATATGTCCAAAACATGTATTGTGACAAACAAAAAGAGGTATAGTTAGTTTTTCTTTATAGCATAAGGTTTGTTTGCAAAAATTGATAAACATTGTATTAAAACAATTGTTTAATTAATCATAGAAGTATTTAGGGAAAACAAATAACCAGATTCAAAAATGATTATTTAGCGGGATGAACTCGTCTTCGCATATATATTAAGATCACCTTTTCTAAACTCACTAGTAATCGGAGTTTGAATTTGCTTACATGTTCAAAAAGTTTTACAACCGTTTTTAAAGCATTTTTGAGAAATCGTAAAACAATTTTGTGAGGTTCTCTGATACGTGGAATTTTTTCCAATAAAATGAATACAGTTGAGGAGATTAGCAAACCAGCCCCAGGAATTAGCGTCAGAATTGCAACTGCTGTAGTTTTACCACCACCAATTCCTGATGTAGCGTTTTGATTAATTGTAGAAAGAAGCTTGCCGCTATTAACATTCAGCTTTAAAACAAAGACATAGTCAAAGTACTGCTGCCACCACTTAAATATGCCAGCTTCGAAAAGATATCTTACTCGAAAAAACACATTGGCTGGAAAATATCCACGAATAGTATAACCCCAAAATGTTCTAAGTATTTCATCTGTGCCCATAAAGCTAGGCTTTCCCAACAGCTTTTGAATTGTGTGAAGTTTAATGGCCTCTTCGTTTTGTAATATAATTGCAGATTTATTGCAATTGTTCATCAGATTATTTAGAATTGTAGAAGTATTTTCCCGAAATCCCTGTCCATAATCAGGTAACATTGCAGATTTGTTGATAAATTTCCACATCTTCTCGGATAATTCTTTTTTCAGAAGGTTTAAACTACCAACTAAAAATTTCCTGGGGTTTATCCATCTTGTTAATTTGAACCATAATTCAGAAACCACTGGAAGCCTTTCGTGTGTGTTAATTGTGCCGTATTTATTATGCAACTCACGAAGTTTACTAATGTTATAATATCTTGCAAATATAATATCAGTTTCCAAGTTATATCTACGAGTGTAAGTGGTAAACTGATATTCTTCGAGCTTTTTTAACGTGTCGAATTTGATTAGTGGAAGCTCCGCTGTTAATTCGGATATGTTGTCTCCTCTGTAAATTGTGCTGAAATACAACCAGCTAATTGGAACAAAGAAGACACAAAAGAAAAAAGATTTTTTGGTGGATTTGCCAGCATTGCTGAACAAGCTTGTGGATTGATCTAAAAACGAAACCTGGACAAAATAAATTATTTCAAGTAAACTCGGGCTTTGGTGTTTTCTCTGTAGTTCTTTTGATAGTTTAACAATATACGATAAGAGAAAACAACTTGTCAAAATGAGAGACCAAGTTGGAACATCAAAAGGAGAAATCAACTCTGCCAACTGGCGTGTCCAATGTATTTGTTCCCTATGACAGCTTACAAATTGAAGTTGAGCAATTCTAATTACAAATCGACTGTCCTGAAACTGATTTTGATATCGGTTATAGTATCGGTAAATCACTGGACGAAACATGGGATGAACATTAATAGCTTTGTTGAGACTACAAGAGTTAATAATTACGTTTTCCCACTCATATAGGTTTTTATCGGATGAAGAAAATGTTATGTTTGCCGACCTTGGTAAGATCGAAGAGGTCAAGTGTATGTCAGCTAAGTTGTAGAGACCTGTAATATCTTGATCAATGGAAAACATTTTGATGTGTTGCAGAACCGCTTTTTTCTTTCTTTTATCTTTCTTGCTGAGCTCGTTGAGAGGTGTATTAGGATGGATAAGCACAACTCGAATGGAGTGAGGGTTAGAATTAATGTGTCTTGTGTGCTCTAAAATCTTTATAAAATCACTCCAGACCTTTGCATTAAATTTAGGGTAAACTGGGATGGTTTTAAATGGATCACAAGGATCACAATACGGACACAGTGTTTTTAGTGTAAGAGACTGATACTCAAAGATTAGAACCTTAAATGATAGTCTTGAATATATAAAGTTGTCATATATTACTCCGGCTATCCATTTTTTGATATCATTTTCATTCCCACAAATAGAATGTGTAGCTGAGCTACAGATAAGTAGTGAAATAACTGGAACTGTATTTACAAAGGAAAACTTCCAGTTTATGTCTATGAAAGGTGTGTTCACGTAAATGAAAGATGGATTTTTAAAAACACCGTCCCAGTACCAATGTGTTAAGTACATCTGTGGGGAATGGTGTTCTGTTGGTAGATCAAGGAAAACATTCGTCTCACAAGCTTTGTTTTTACTTGTAATTTTGAATGAGTCTGAGAACGTTTGCACAACATAGTCACTGGCGACTTGGTCAGGAGGCAGTATCACTTTACTTCTCCATGCATTAAGGCAGGTCGATGAGTTGTAATTCCTTAAGGATGAATATGTTGACCCTTGTTCAAATGGATACAAATGGTATACATGGCAATAGGATAAGTAGCGAAGCAGAATAATTGGGGTTTCAACCATTTCAAAGTCGATGTTAGTTCCTCTGAAATTGTTGACGCGAATTGTACAAGTTGGAAAAGCATTTATTATGTCAAGTTGTTTACTTGCGTGGTCTTTTCGTGATATCCGGGGGTTAGCAAACGTGAACTTGTCAGTTGACGGGAAAACCAACAAAATTAAGGACGAGATTTGAAACGAAAATTTAGTCTCATTCCTCATCTTAGTATTGATGGGCTCTTCTAATTTTGCTTGATTTGATGTAAAAATTATATGACTATGAACAATTTGCTGTGCAAGTAATTTTTTATTCCTTTGAAATAGATAATATCAAAAATTTCGTCTTATTTAGGTTCCAAACAATTGTTTTCTGTATTCAGATACTAATATTTTAATGTTCCTCAACTGGAGTCTTATTTTATAATTGGCTGGGTAGCAGTAGCACAAGAATATTTCTGATATGAATTTTAAGCAGTTTTTTATTCAATTGTAAGACTCAAATAGTTACGAAGAAATAAGGAAAACTGTTCTACTAAACTAGCTATCCATAATTTTTATATCTTTAAGCATTTGAATTGTTACCAAAAAGTTACAATACAGCACAAACTGCAGCCATGAAACTACGCTCTCTGAAGACACGTCATCTACACTAATAGTTTTACGTGTGTTGACCACGTAATTTGCACACAGTTCGTATAAATGTATGCATAGCAACGACAAGAGTAGCTGTACTATTCATGTTAATAGAATAATGATATTTATTTCACGTTTGTTCGTCCTTATTTTCTATAATTCGAAAATGCTTGTAGCTTGTTTACTAAAATTGGAAAAGGTAATTTGATACTTGTACGCATCGAAAAAGGCGTTTGAGTTCTCGTGCTTTGATGTTGAATTTTTTGGTTCTCTAAAAGTCGAAAAGAATCCCAAAGAAACGTTCTTGATGTTTTAAACTTGGTCAGAAACATGGAACAGGAATCCTCTCTTATAAAGGCTAGCAGGCTTTTTTGCTACTGTTGCATGTGCGTGTTTACAGAACTATTTTTCAATTTAATTTGCGTTATTTTTCTTTTATGATTACTTTCTGTAAAAGTAATTACTAAAAAAGGCAATTTGATGGGTTTGCTCATTAAACATAGTTAATTCAAACTGTAACCATTTTACTATTTGGAACAACGCCCAACACATGAGCAAAGTGGGCGAAAAGAAATAGGAAATATGACGGAATATGGATGGAGAAGAAGACGAGAGGAGTGGGAGGAATATTTGACGAAGTGTATATAGGTGACGAGTGTGTATGATTGATCATGGTGGTTTGTGAGATTTGTTAAGTTGAATTTAGTTTAAGGGGGCGTGGGGGTCGGCTGACATGTTCCAAAAAAATAATCGATGATATTGTACAAAAAAATATTAGCAATTCATTTTAATTGCTACCAAAATTACGGCTATCATTTCATAATCGATCTTGTGTTGTGTACTCAGCACAGATAAGTCAAGATACTGATCCACAAACGACTGATAGCTCATCATCTTAAAATTTATTATGCTTTTCCCAATTTTGTAAATAACTGCAAAAATGCGGGCGGAGGTAATTGTGGTGTTCAAATTGATAAGTCATTTAGCGCCAATAATTTGCTAAAAAATATTGTGGACACAGATTAATGTTTTTTAGATTGTGAGGAGTGTAAAATATTAATTTTGGTGAGGCAATGGATATTAGAGTGGTTTTTGAAAGGTGGGAAATGCAAGTATTGGAATTGCACAATGAGCAATTGACGCAACCAAAGGAATTGGAAAAGTGTTCCAATATATGTTTTACTGGAATGAGTAGAATTTATGAGAGGGTGATCAATTCGGTGGCTAATGATCTTAGAAAAAGATCGTGATCTTAGTTTTTGGTGTATATAGAGCTTAGTACAGATGATGTCAATTAATTTTGAGAAAAAAATTGATTACATATTTTGCAATTGTCCCAGCTTTGGCCTTGTTAGGCGTTATAATCATTATTTAATGAGAACTTGGCGTTTTGTATTTTTTAAAGTTTAAATCCAAAAGAGATTTATATTTATTTATTTGAGTGGAGGCAACAGTATCAGAAATCAGGAGGTTTAAAAAGTGAAAAGGCAAATGAAAATGCTTATTCTTCTCTCGGTATGTACATTTTAGTTACAGGATGGTCCAAAATATTCAAAGAAATTTTTTCAAAGGGAATTCAAGATGTTTGGGAATGTTACAGCCAGAGTCTATGCTTCGTCGGCCTTCCCTACATAAACACCCAGCTTTTCTTACTAGCGTAGCCACAATGAAAATTTAGGGGTTGAG
>JAQFXM010007046.1:0-12410 GCA_034693345.1 Entomobrya multifasciata | reverse complement strand
AAAAGTTATTAACTATTTGAAGTTGCAGCTAGGCCTTCTTGCATTATGCCTGGAAACATTGCGTCATAGGCTAAAGACAACTTTTTTAAATGCCCAGGGTCCGTTGAAGAAAGTAATTTCTATTGTAAAAAACAAAATTATCACTCGTCTGTAGTTTTTGTCGTAATGAAATCTTAAACCATTGCAAATTTCAAAACAGTTTTCGTACCTGTGCCCATGAAGGATTACTCAAAAGTACTATTTCCTTTCCGAAAATTTTCGTCCTGAATGTCGTTCCATGGGTAGAAATCCATGATTTGATAACTGTTCCCAAGTCTAAATATTCATAAAACATTTGAATTAATTATTTTATGATTGCTTTTGGCAAATTCAAACGGTTTATAAGTACATTCTTTGAATACCATTTCGTAATAATGGATAAAGTGGTCCAATTATTGGATGTGAAGGCAATTCGGGTATGACAGATGTCGGGGTTTTTGAGAAATCAGACTTGCTTGTTTTAAGAGACCTCTTTGGTTTAGAATACAGTTTAATTATTCCTCCTAACGCCAATAAAGATACTAAGAAAGTGACTAACGGAAAATTCTGATTTTCTCTTAAAGTATCTTCAAGGATTTCGATTTCAGAATTTTCACTTGGGACAGTCTGGTTTATGTTGTCAAAAAGTTGCCGTATCGTTTCCATTTTATTTTATTTTAAATTCACAGTGTAACGATTTGTCGAACTTAAATAAATTCATTGAACAAAGCAAGAAACTACCCATTGACTTAAATCATTCTTTTAAAATGTTATCCAAGCAATTCCAGCCAAGTTAATCTCGTCTTATTTCTTCACCAACTGCATTAATTTATTTTCAATCGTATATAGTAATATCCAGATATTTCTAATTATAAAAATTATACTACAGGAAAAACCATTTTCTAGTTTACGCATCCAAAGATAAAGAGGTTCATAATATTCGCCATGACGTGCATAAATGTTTGAAAAAACATGCCAAACTATATAATTACACGATATTATGCATCTGTGTATAAAGTATTGCTCAAGAAGATAATCACACAATACAATATTTTTTCATCTCGTTTGGTATCATCAAAATTTAATTTAAGAATCGAATTTTTGTGATGTTTAATGGTTTCTTTACGGGATAACTGCCATTTATACAGTATAGTCAAGATCAATTTAAGACACATCATCATCATTTAAGAAAATAGTTAGATGACGCATCCTAATACGCACAATATCATACCAATTCGAAAAGTAAACTTGCGTTTATTTCCTATTGTTGGTTTTACCAGCATACTTTTTTTTAATTTGTGAAATAAGTGGCCAGTGAACAAGAAGCAATTCTTTAATATATAAAATGTGTGTAGCACTAAGGTCACTAGCGATGATCCTACCGTATATGAAATAATTCGTGGATTTTTTCTGAGACAACGTTTTCAGTTTGCTTGGTGTTAGGAGAACAATTTATAGTAGTATTTATTATTCGATAATTTACGGTAATAGTTCAAGAAATATAATTTTTACGGCGAAGTAAAAAGTAAAAACCTATATGCTAAATTAAATCATTTACACTTTTGCGTCGCTTAAGGGTCATTTTGATTGGGCGTTCAGGCCGTATAGTTGCTTCAGCAAAAAATTTAATGCTATCCAATGTGTCTGTAGTGTAAACAGAAAAATATCGAAGAATCCATGCAAGAATAACCTTCATCTCCATCAGCGCAAATTTTTTCCCCTGTTAAATAAAAAATATATTTTATGCATGGAAACAAACCATAATATCAAATACACAGTTTAAGCTATTTCAAACAAACCAAGCAATCTCTCACGCCCTTTGAGAATGGAATGAAAGTGTATGAGTCCCGAATTTTTGTGTTTTCTGTCAGAAATCGATCTGGATCGAACTTCATTGGATCTGGAAAATAGTTGGGATCTCGGTGCAAGACCCAAGGTAACATCACAACCACTTGACCAGCTTTTAGTTCTAAATTTTCATTTACTTTCAACGAAGCGTCCAACCTTCTTGCGAAGATTGGTGCTGGAGCAGTCAGTCGAAAATTTTCTAGTATACATCGTTCAATGTATTTTAAATTACACAGATCCTTCATGCATATATTATATTCGAACTCTGACGCGTCCACAGTTTTTGAATTAAACAATTCGTCTATTTCCTCTTGACACTTGCGCTATTTTTTCATAAAACCAGATCGGTGTAAGCATATTTATAATCTATTTATTTTAAAAGTTTTGAGAGTGGAGGATACCTGGATATTTGGGTTAAGTGCCAAATGAAACATTATGATGTTCAAGGTTGTAACTGTAGTTTCGAAACCCTTTGAAAAAATAATAAAATTTAAACGGTTATCATAACAGCCATTATAATAATAGTTTGTCTGCTTACTGCAACTAAAAACGTAGCTATTTCCGAATGAATTGCGTTGTCCGACATTCCAGAATGAATCATCTCTTCTAACATGCTTTTGAATTGTCTATTTGCATCAGAATACCCTGTAATATTTTCTATTTCATTTCCATCAGATGATTCTGAAGAGTTCAACTGAATTTCTGATTTGGACACTTCAATAGTCTGAAAACGTTGCAAGATTTTAATGGAGACTGTAACATTTATTTCAAACGTATCTGTTCAATAGTTTTGGAAGATAAACTTTACAAACCTGCTTTAATGAATGTACCAATTCCCCCCAAAGCGCATCAAGCTCCCATTTTTTTGGATTTATTTTCCATAACCATCCCACGCACAATTCTGGATGCATTAGTCGATATAATGTTATTTCCTTTGCCCTAAAAATTATATAAATTGCAATATTGTGTTTTAAACTAATCAACTTAATTACATTATTGAAACGATGCTAAAATAACATACTTGTGAATACTACGTTGAGTATCATGGTTGTTTTCATCCGAATACCGTCTTGGCCCCCACAAGGCTTCTAAGTTTAGAGAATTTTAATCTGGTCAATTACCCTGCCACAACTTTGCGTCGTATTTCATGCATGCAACATGAAATGAAAATAAAAGTAATAATTTTACCTGCGATTATCGCAAGCACTTGAAAATCTAAACTTTCAGTTATCTTATGAACTTCCAATTCCTCATCTCTTGAACTATTACTTGAATATTTCTGATGGATATCTTTTACAATATATTTTGCACGAGTGTTCATAATTTTCAAGTAGTTTTGAAGATTTCTGTATGAAAACGAACGATTTAGGATGCCTCTGTGAAAGCTCCATGACTGATGATCCTCTACTACCAAGCCATTGCTCAAAACATTTTCAAATATTTTGTCGTAAATGTATTTTGGCTTGTTTAAGTGATGCATACTAGTCGAGGTTAAAATTTTCTGTTAACAATTTAAACACATTCTATTTTTACGCCCGTTCAGGTAACGATTAAAAAATAAAATAATTAACCTTAATCACAGCAGGGTCAGAAGTGACGATTCCTTTGATTGGTCCGAAAGACAAATTATATATTGGTCCATATTTACGATGAAGATCCTCAAATATTTTGACGCCATCTAAAAGAAATTTTTTGCATGTAATTAATTGTCGTTACGAAGTTCAAATCGTTATTTGTGACTAACCATTCCTTAATTTGAACGGAGTGTACAATGCATCAATAAAAGGGAATCTGATTGACCACCATCGAACCACCGGAATTCTCGTTCGTTTTGCTGAATTTTCATGTTTCCAATTACTTAGACTTGTCCATAATCCCAACACAATTAAGAAGGAATAGACCAAAACCGATCGTGTGAAATTGTAATGATTTGGTATAGTTGAATGAGATACTTGAATTTCTTTATTGAACGCAATCTGTAAATCATCTGTACAATTACCAAATACACCCAAAAAACAGGACATTTTCGTAACTTAAAAATGTAACAGATACACGTTGAAGCTGTCAATGAACAAAATAATGCTCACGATTCAGATATTTTTATGAAACTGGTGATATTTTATATAATTCACTCTCTTAAACATGATGATAATTAATCATTCCAAAATAAAACTGTCATGCAATCTTATGTCATTCCACATTATGAGAGTCAATAACCGTGAAATTCATAAAATTTCGTAATTATTTCCTCTATACTCCAGAACGCACGCACACAACGGTTGAACCTACAAAATATTACTGACCACCACAAAAAAGGAAGATAAAAGAAGAAGCATTTTTTCTAGACATTTGATTACTTAAAAATTGCATTTAAATACCTGCATTTAAAACAATTTAGTCTAGAACAATCTTCTAACAGAAAAACTATCATGAAAAAATCCAGGTTTTATATTTACATCTTAACATTTTGTCATTTTATTTACATAATTATTATACAACACTACACATGTAATCTTTAGTAGCGTTTTGTATGTTGCAGTTGAAGAGTGACACGCAAGGACAAATACTTAATTAATTTACATTTTGTTTTTAACAACACAACTCAACTTGCTTTTAGATGGTAAAAGCTTATAATTTCTTGATGATACGTGATACGAAATGTTTTGGCAAAATTGAAGACATGCTCATAAACCCGAAATGATACATAATACATACATTTTACAAATTTCAGCTACTCTGAGGCTTACAATTACAAACTTCAGAAGATGGGCTTACATCCATTTCCTTCATCCTTCACAAATTTCAAGTACGACAGCACTATCGCGTTTCACTAATAAAGATGATTCATAAAGAGCCTCAATTTCTTCCGTGATAAAGCCAACAAGCTGTTTCAACTCACTTCGCTTAAGTACCGCCTGTTCTGATGAAACGGACAGTCTTACATAATTACCATAACTGAGCAGAAAGAAGCTGACACCTGGAAAAAATAAAAATTGCTCAATTAACTATGAGACACTTATTTAAAATACTTAAAATTAAAAAAAGTACACTATCTACCTGCAATTCCTAATATCGATCCAGCTGCAAAATCGGCTCCAATCACTTTTCTTCCTTGCCATTCCGCATGAACTCTTGGTCCAGGGAAATTAGAGATAATTGTGGGGAACATACGATTTCTCAGCATAAACTTACTGACGCGTGCAAAATGAGTACCTACAGCATTCGTCAAAAACAATATGAAAAAAGGAAACATTGACTGTTTTGCATGTAGCAAACGATTTTCTGTCTCTCTTAGCCTGTCCTCCGGACATAAGTCATGGTCCATTGGTAAATTAACTGCAGCGCATACTCTACAAACAAAAAATCCCAACATTACAACTGAACTGTATTTTATTACCGTAAGTTTATCAAGTTCCTGTAGAAAAACCGGTGGTAAGAACAGCTTACCCATAATTTCTTAAGTTATCCGAATGACCAATCATTGGCAGAGGTACCATAGCTGGAAAATCTTTGCATGATATTTTAGCATTAAGGTTGTCTTCTTCATTTTTCATCTTTTCTAACGACTTTTCATAAATGCTACGACTGATTCCTGCTGAAATGCTTGACATTAGTACTCCAGTAAAACTAGCAGATAGGGAGGTTTTTATGTGCTTTATCTTTTCTACAGGAATCAACTCTGATCTCGCATAAAATTGTTTCCACTCTTTCTTGCTGTCCTTTATATGCCAGGGAGTTGAATTTACATATAGCTTGCAATATATGCCAATATCGTAAATCAGTTTTAAAGGAGATCTCACACAATGAATTATTCGCTCCCAAACAGATTTGTTATTATCTTCTTTTGCGTGAGCAATTTGTAAATCTTTTAAGGGGTGACCCAGTAATCCTTCTATTAGAGCATACAATATTGAAAATCCGTCAGCCATGGCATGATGCATTCTTAACTGGCAAACTGTCAATGGCTCATTTTCTTTGGAAAGTTGAGCATTTCTGTAATTTTGAATTAAATGAGCTTCCCATGGACTTCTTCCATGCACGAAAGGTTTATTTATGAGATTTTCGGCACGGCTGTTCACAATATTGTCAGATTCGGAAATACTATCAGAATCACTAATTCTGTAACTGAAGATATGATTCTGTAAATTAAAGTTTTTGTCTTGTTTCCAAAACATGAAACCCATCCAACTATCTATGTATTGTTGAAATTCTGGGTATTTAAGTGCACTTCCATTTGCCTTTTTTGCGGATATCCATTTTTCTTGTACTAATTTCACTGCCTCTTCATTGGAAACTGTGCCTTCCACAACAATGTTCACAACAATGACACATCTTGGTGGATGGTCTGGATGATGATAATTTTGGAGGAATTCTACTCCAAAATAACTGCTGTACTTTGAAATTATTTTTCCGATTCTCGGGTGGAAACACGGGGCCACAAATTTTGAAAGTATACATCGATAAAGATAAACAGGGGTACTTAATACTAGGAAACATGCAAAAAATGAAAACATTACTATTCCAAAGAGGAACAGAAATATATTTTTAAACACACTGGAGGCATATTGAAAATTACCCGACATATTGATAGTGTTTTTTAAGATGTAAAAAACTACAAGCAAGTAGTTGTGATGAGTTCAAAGGTAAATGCACATCTAAATAAAAATGTAGATTTTTACACTTCAAACTACCTCACAAACAACTGATTATTGCAATCATAATAAAACATTTACATGAATCAGTGTGAATAGCATCTTAAAAAGCAGTGAATAGTCAGTTTTGGAAAAAATAAAACCCTGCACGGCTCTTAGAAATCTGTAAATATTTACCAAAGTTGCTTATTTCGTATGAAATTTCGTGCACGAAAAATGCCTTTTGCATGGAAATATTGCATGTATGTTCACAACAAATTAAGACTCCAAAAAAGGAAAACAACAAAACTTTTATGGTAGTACATTTTAGTAAGTGATAAGGTCGCAAATCTGAGAACATTTTTTGCTTTGTTTTTTTTCTTGTATAACTTATGAAAAATGTTTCTGTAAACAAATTTTTATTTTTCAAATTATCAAAATGATGTATGATTATAACTATTGCATTTTTCATTTCTAACAACACATTTAAATCACAGGTAAAAATTTCACTTTCATACAAGCTAAAGAATATTATATGTGTAGCATGGGCATGCATTTTTTAAAGTTAGCTTTTTGAATAACAAGTTTCATAGAGGGCGATGTCTGTATGGATGAGTCATTTGAACTACGTTTACATCAGGAATCTTCTTCTTCAAAGTTTCGAGTAACTGATCTGATACTGTATTTTCTTCAACAGTGATGTTAAGTTTGTGCAGACTTGGAAGCTTCAAAAAACCATGAATAAAGGACTTTTCAGTTAAACGAGTGGGTAGAATATCGTTTGATACGTTTAATTCTTCAACTTCTTCATTGTTGGTGCACCGATTATTCTCCATTGTAAATGAACGCAATTCTGTATTAGAATCAAATTATCGTTTTAGGGAAATTGTTTAAATGGTTCGTATGAAAAAGATGAAAAGTAAATACGTTTCACAATACCCTTCAAATCTCTAATACTTGGCCAGTGGTTTAGTCCATGTTCTTTGAATTTCAAAGTACCTGTTACCAATTGATCTGCTCGTAAAGCACCGCATATTCCGTTGTCATCCAAGTAGTCCTTCAGCACCACCAAGTGCTTCAAATCAATCCAAAATGTGCATACATCTCTGAATGTCTCATTTGTCAATGGAATTTGCAATACTTCCACTCTAGGCATCCATGTAACCAATTTCATCAAGCTGCAAACTGTACAGTCAAAATCATACCGGAAATCCCGAATAGATCGCAGCTTGAGTGGCTGATCAGATTTGATAAATCCCCTAAATAAGTATCTATCCAGAGCATGGGATCTCCACTGGTTGATCACATGGAATAATTTTAGATTTGGAGTGAACTTCAAGAAACTCATGTCTTTAAATGTTTTTCCAACGAGAATTAATTCCTCAAGAGAGCTCATAACAATGGAGGGGAAAATTAATGGGTCTTGACTCAAGCAATCTCGAAATTTCAGTTTCTTCAGGGAATCCTTGTAAATGAGAAGCAGACTTTCAAGGTGACCTGCGTTTCCAGAACCCTTGAAGAGGTGGGCATCCAACCTGAGCGATTGTAATGGAAGCTTTGCGCGCATTAATAAGTCAAGAATACGAACAGGATGATGATTTATTACTTGCGCATTAGGTTGGCTGTAGTAATTTAAAATATGAATAAGTTTAAGTTATCAGTATAAATTAGGGCATATACTTAATAATATACGATTGGGGTATTCTTACGTTTCATCAACATGAATATCAAGTGATTTTAGCTGAAGAGCAAACGGGTTGTTCTTTCTCACAAGATGAATTGATTCAAGCATAGATTCCATCTTATTTTCCCAGTTTGTTAATCGATATGGCGAGTAGACTTCCAATTTCTATTAAGGGATAACATTTTGTTAATAGGTTATTGAACCACAAAAGGTTCTCATAGGCAATAGGTTATAGTTTGAAAAATCGAAGGTTAGGTAAATTTTTGAAAAATCCATTTAACTTACTGTCATGTTTGGGAAATTTGAAAACAGCTCTATCGACCTAACTTTTGGTATACAGTATGATATTGTCAAGCTCTGCAAATTTGTGTGTGCATCTTTAAAATCCGAGATTGATTCATTTGAGCTGAGACCATTAAAAGGAATGGGTCCTTCCAACTGGCAAGAGAATTTGAAAATCTTTACATTTGGCGTGTATTTGCATAAAAGCACGTCTCTGTATGTTTGGTAGTCATTGAGTCTTGCTCCAAAAATTTGCAAATCAGTAATCCATGGCCCACAGTCCAACCAAAATTGCTTCATAAATTGATTACTCGAATTATACGTAAGGTTGCGAAAGAACATGAGTTTGAAATTGCGATAGGGCCAGCCTGCGATTGACAAATCCTGGGGATTACTTCCAGCAGACATTTTGTACGTTTCCATGAAGGAACTCAAGTTCATATGTTTGTTCTTTTCAAAAACAGCATCCCGAGCTTGCTCATACAATCTGATTTCACCTAGCCGTTCACTCCAAAATGGAAGGGAAATATAGTGCCAAAGCTTACACACTAGGCGACATTCGGATAGATCTTGGAGGGAACAAAATTTGAATAGGTTTTCAAGGACCTGTGAAATGTTCATAGGTAAGTAGTAATTCAAGGGTGAAGCATAATTTTTAGAACTTTTAGAAACATTAAAAAATTATTATGCAATAATTTCGTACTAAATGGTTCGCCAAAGGAGAAAGCTCCTTGTGGTCTGCAGATTTTGATTGGTTTCCGGTCATCCTGGAGTATATTTATAAAAGTAGATTCAAATAGCACGAGTTTTCACTAAAGTTTCGATTCGATTTATATTTTGACAGATGTGACAAGAACTCGGAAATAAATGAAATTGGTTTTGAATTGGTAAACTTGCAACTTCAATAGATTTTGCAGCAATTTTATTCAATAAAATAAATCGAAAGTTTACAATGAAATACAATGTGCAAAGTAGCATAGCAATTTTTATTCTTTCAACATTGAACATTATCATTCATTATAAGAAACAACAACAACAAGAACAAGATACATATAATTAAAATTGATACTCGACTCTCGTAATGTTAATTTATCGAAAGGGACAAATGTTTAAGGAGCAAAAGGATGGAATCCGACACGAAGCATGTCTATACCTAAATCAATGTCTTCAATGGAGCAATGACAGATTCTCTGGTGATAACATGGGCAACTGGAGCAATGCTCGACAAACCTTTCATACCGCACAACTCCAGTTTTTGATTCGGCACTCATCACCTTTCAAAAAATAAGGCAATAACTTAAAGTCAGACACTAATCATGTCTCACTTTACCCCTGAGCCATTATCATGCATGATAATGTGTGTTAATGTCAAAGTAAGTTACTTTTACTACTGGAAGATAATAAATTAAGATTCTAACTGTTATTTTATGTACCTGAGTGCTGAATCCTAAACCAAATCTCCATAAAGTGCAATAATACTCGCAGTTTCGAAATAGAAGTTCGTAGTTAACCACTCGCCCAACATGCTGTTTAGCTGTGTTCATAATTTCTTGTAGATTTTTTGGAACCTTCTTGTAAACATCAGTGGCAACGTCATCATGATTTTCTATCCGAGCGAATGAGCCATTTGCGAGTTCTTCTACAGCCATTTCAGTGATTAGAGCTTTTGAAGCTCCTAAGCTTTCTGCTTCTACATTTATAACCTTTCCATCCCCGATATAAAGAGCATAATGTTTGTAGCCAACTCTTTGGAATGAAATCAGATCTCCAGGTTCGGCTTCACTTATGATCATGGAAATATCTTGGTAGGTGGGCCCTCCTAAAATAAATTTAAAAAATACTTCTTGTTGTTGTTTAGCTTACGTTAGTTTGTATGCTTGATATTTAAATACCACACTTACCAAAGATATAATGAAATATTTTAACGAAACACGACATACTGAAAGAAATAATAATGACTTTTGATAATGTGTAATTAGAGCACTTCTCAAACGTATCTTTCAAAAAATTGCAAACAAACTAATAAAATGTTCAGAAATTGGCGAATTTATCGGCTTTAACTCTTAAACTTCAATTTAAAAAATTAGAATGACGTGGCATATAAGTTGACTTGCGTTATTAGTTTTTACTTTTACTTTTACTGGTATACGTGTAGACATACATATATGTATGCAGACATAAAATAATCATTTGATGCTTAAACTGGAGCATTTTTACAATGAATGGAACATCACAATACTATTTGTCGAGACATAATGCGCCATTAATAGTGCATTGTAATTTAAGCAGAAACATTTATAATTCTAAACTGTTGATATTTTACAAATGTAAGTTTTATTGATACTTGATATACTATTTAATGAAGAAATGTACTTCTTTGCTTTAAGTAGGTATAAGTCATTTCACTATAAGTAATAGTCACAATTTTGAATCCAAGCTTATTTACGTGGCTAAAGAATGAGAAGCTTGAACAATAAGTAGTAAAAAAATATAGGACATCATTAAGCTTAATGGCTATAGGTCAAAACTACGCATATTATTTATTATGATTTTTTATAAGAATATCATCATATTATGCCATAATATTATATTGCAGAACGTAGAATTTTAATACTATGATTAATAACCGCTTTAATTAGAGCCTACATCAAAACGCATCAGTTGAAATATATTATGATCTACACTTCTTTACCTGTGCTAAATTACTTGGGTCTGACATCTGACAAATTCATTAAAATGAGCGAATACGCTTTATTCTGCTTTGTATGAAAAATTGTAAAAGTACAAATATTTTACAATGAAATGAATCATAAGAAATGGAAAGTTAAAGCTTTTTGGGACTGTGGCTTCACTCATCAATATGATCTTACTAACCCATTCTTCGAAAACCTCTGAAAAGGTTCAAGGTTTTTGCTAAGAGTTCATCTTGTTCTTCAACAAAATGTTAAGGAATTAATTGAACACCAACCTATTTTGAAAAAAAATATATTACACATATTTGCATCATAAAAAAGGATCTGGTCGCTTCATTCATTGGCTACCCGAACAAATAGCAGCTTCAATTTACTTGAATGATTTTTTTTACCATTAACCATGGCATGAAATCATGCACAAAACACCGGAAACACAACAGTTGCTTGCATCCCTTTTTTATTACGAAGATACAGTGTATCAAGAATATATTGAATTATAAACTTGTTCTACAAACCCAGATATTTCCACATGGATTGGGATCCCAAATTTTATTGGTACTTTGTATCAAAACAAAAACATTTTTTTCAAGATCCAGTAATTTTCATACCTGGAGATCTTTCTTAATCAAACATATGTTTAGCATATCTGTTACTGCTGCCTTACTGACTTGAATTTCTTCCAGTGAAACAATTTACTTTGTCCAGGTATTAAATAAACACAGGTACTTTCCAAAAAGACATAAAATATAGCATGGCAAAACCAGTTACTTTTTTACAGCAAGAAATATTCTCATTTTTGCAATAAGAGATCAAATTAATTATCATGGTTTGCTCCCTAATGCGCTTTTCGAATTGTAAACCCTTTTTAACATTTTGACTCCTTTCGGGCATTTCTACCGCTTCATAAATACCCTGCCCAGTTCAGTAGTTAATATTTATATTTATCAAATATGCCTAATACATTTGGCTTGGCAGCTGCTCCTCATCTAATCAGCATATATACTGTAGTATCTCCCAAAGTAAAAAGTATCATTGCGGCTGGCTTCTAAGAAACGGTTCCATTTTTTGTTTCGTATCTCTTTGTCTAAAAATTCGACCATCATAATTCATCAGCCAATGTCCATTTACCATTTGTTTCCCTTCCCCCAATCAATCAATATATGCAGATGCAGACTGTGAGCAATGCAAACACTTCAAGGATATTTTTTATTTGGTGCTAAATTTCTTGTACATTTCATTAACCCACATTTAAAC
>JAQFXM010007045.1:0-12411 GCA_034693345.1 Entomobrya multifasciata | reverse complement strand
GACAATGCTAATTTGGCATGGCTTTAGTACTTGAAGTTCGAAGTGACAGATTGTAAGACTGATGGCAAAGATTTTCGAGGGTTTGTTCCAGTAATTCTTATCAAACAAATGTTATTGATTCTTTGTTAAAAGTATTATTGATAAGTCATCAAACAACAAACGATTACACAATCCAATTTAAAGCAATTTTAATTTTTGCTTGAGTTTTATTTATTCAAGGCAATAATGTAGGTATTGTAATTGCGATCAATGGACATCGTGTTAAACTCGTGACCTTTTGATGAGATGAGCTAATGAAAAAGGTATTTTTATGAGTTCAATTGTATAATGATTGATGTTTATATGTATAGCTTTCCAACATTTATACAAGTCAATCATTCCGAATTTTCCTCAAACAGGATTAGGTTATCCAGTGTAATTAGTGAGAATTCAATCGAATTATTTCATTCGAAGAGATTTTAAAAAACGTCCAAAACGCCAACGTCCACTTGAAGAGTGTGTTGTGTATCTATTGTATTTTATAAAGACGCAAAAATGTCAGTCATCTCTCCATGATTTAAAGAAATTTCTCACTAAAAACATCAAATCCTTTTATTCAGTGTAATTTCTTTATGATAAATCTCAAATGATATTTAGTTATAGGAATATTTCAAACTTTACTGTCATACATACATGCGTTGCACATGTTTTGGCTCTTTACGAGCGCTGATGAGTGATGATGATATCATGTTGTTTGGTACTTCCAAAAGATGCTGTTGTGCTTCCACTTGATACATAATAATGTTGGACATCCCAAGTTTCTAAAGAAAAAATCACTGATTGTATTTCACAGAATTTCTATTGTATTACTTTTTTTTTGAAAATGTGCGTGTTCAATCTTTATAACAAATAAGGAAATTCATAGAACTAAATTAAGCAGTGACTTTAACCTTACGTACAGTTTATGAAAACCTTGAGGTTACTGTAAATGTAATGTGACATTGCATTGAACCGTCTTTTTAGACCTTTGTGATTGATAAATATAATTTAATTTTGTTGCTAATATCGGTAACACGCTAAATTAGTAGAAATATATTTTTATTCATCACTTTGCTTTGTTGCTGGAGTATTGTATGTTTGAGCTTAAAAACAATCTATCGTGACAAATTCACAATGCCAATTAGAATGACAGGTACCTAACTAAAAGTTTACAACTGGCTATCATCGCAGATTGTGTAGCTTTATTATAATTGGACCATTAATATTACAGTGTTACTTACGTTAAGTATATTACTATGCATCAGCATCAACTTTAACATGTCACACTTGCTGTTTTGACAAACTGAAACGCAATTCCGTACAGTTTAATATTGTAATCAGTTTCTTTGAATCCAAAACTGAGACTGATAACCGGGCTTGTTCAAAACCGATTATCATGCAAGCTTAAATTACATACAGAATGATGTCAGTCATGATTCATCAACAAGATAAATCGCGAGTAATTTGTTGCATGTGGCACATAACAATTCAGGGTATGTGTGTAAATGTGAGTCGTAATTTGCACATAATATTTCATCTTTTATAATTTAAGTTGCATGTTGTTGAGAGCACACGGGTGACGGCATTTATAAGGATGTGTTTACATTACATACAGAGTAGATGCGGTAGAATATATATTTTATGTATGAGAAAGTAAATCATAAATCCCCAAAATCTTGTAATTATCTTTTTAAAGTAGCCTCTGCCAATCAAAATCTTGTTTTACCAATCAGACATGTACCTGGACACCTGAAGGTGACGGCCACAAATTGAAATACCTGCACAAAGAATCTTAACGACAGTATAATGTACAAATTATACTTTTAGTACCATTGTGTGCGATGAAGTGATGAATTAAATTAGTATTTCGTTAAAAAGTTTGCATGGTCATTCTTGGTGTCATAAATCTTTGGAGAAACTTTGCACCAAGAATAAAGGTTTCACAAACAACCATAAAGAAGATATTGTTTTACATGCATCATGACTCGTAAAATTACTACCATACTACCTACTACCATGCTTACTTACCCTACGGCATCATGTGTTTAGCAAATCTCTATATCAAAATGGAATAAAAAATGCAATTATGTACCTCCAAGTCCAGAACTTCAATGGCTTGTGATTTGTGAATCACAATTCACAAATATTTTTAAAGGTAATTAGATAAAAAGATGTATGTAATAATAAAACGAAGCATGCATATGAATTCAGGCATAATCCTCATGTTGCCTGCGGGGAAAACCGGACACATCATTGTGACGTATTCCATTTGTTGGAATGAACTAATCACAAAAAATCAAGCATTATTCATACAATTCATACATTCTGTATTTTTGCAGCGGTAGTAATAGTGGGAAAAGGTAAAATACGCCACAATTGGATTTCGTCTGTTCAATCGTTTGAAAGAAATTTTGCAAATTTACAACTGGAAGTTAAAATGAAATTATATTTTTCATTTGTAGCATTGCTGCTTTGTAGCGTGTTCTCTGTTAATTCTCAAGGTGAGCGTAAAAGGTTTTATAAAGCAACTGGTACTGGTACTTTCGTGGGGGTAATGCTGGCATTTGGTTTAAGTTTAGGTCAAGTTGCCCCACTTTTAATTTGTAGAAAAAATCGTGCTGCATAGAAAACATTTCCAATGAATTAAAATGCATAAATTTTTATATCAAGCGATATATATTGATTTATATTAATTTCAGTAATATTTGAAGATGAACCAGAAGAGACTACGCCACGACGCCAATTTGGCAACAACTTTCAAGTGGTAATTTCTCTGCCACCGGGAAGCACTTTCCGCAGACCTGCTCAGCAATCCCAACAGCAGCAGCAGTCTTTCCAGAAACCTAATAATAATGGATTTGGTGGTCAGCAGTCTTTCAACAACAATGGATTTGGTTCCCAACAACCTTCCAGCAACAATGGATTCCAAGGAGGTCAGCAAGGAGACTTCCCCCCTCCTCCCAGCAGTTTTAACAATTTCCAAAACCAGGATCAATCAGGTTTTCAGAAACAAAATGAAGTAGTTTCCTCTCGTACTCCAGATTGTCGAACGTTCCATAACCAGGGAGGCTTTTGCACCCCACTAACAGCTTGTGGGAGAATAGCTAGAGTAATTCAAAATGGATCTCCTTTTGTTGCCGCACGTATTTTGCGTCGCTCCATTTGTGGCTTTTCTGGTGTTGTTCCTAGTGTATGTTGTCCAACCGGTAGACATGGTCAGGAGCCAGCTCCTCCACCTGTCACCGGCCAAAATAATAATAACTTCGGTGGTGGCAATTTTATGAATAACAATAACCAAAATAGCAACAATAATCCAGGTTTTGAATCCGGCAACAATGGAGCACGGCCAAGTAGCGGCAACAATTTCGGATCTGCCCCAAGTAATGGCAACAATTTCGGATCTGCCCCAAGTAATGGCAACAATTTCGGATCTGCCCCAAGTAATGGCAACAACTTTGGAACTGCCCCAAGTAATGGCAACAACTTTGGAACTGCACCAAGTAATGGCAACAACTTTGGAACTGCACCAAGTAGCGGCAACAATTTCGGATCTGCGCCAAGTAACGACAACAATTTCGGATCTGCCCCAAGTAACGGCAACAATTTCGGATCTGCCCCAAGTAACGGCAACAATTTCGGAACTGGCCAAAGTCAGAATAACAATTTCGGATCTGGTAAGGGTAACAACAATAATGGACCTGGGCTAGTGATTCTTCCACCCCCAACCTCTCCACCAACAACTACTACTACAACGACTACACCGCCACCTCCTCTACAAATAATTACACAGCGCACCAAAAAACCGTTTACTAATCCAGGATCAGGAGGATTGATAATTGGTGATGGACCAATTGCCCTTCTACCTGCACAAAGTGGACGTGAGTCATCAGATCCTTTAGGATTTAGTGCTGAGGGACTTCCGGATGATTGCGGATTCAGCAACGCATCGCGTATGCCATTTAAAATATTTGCAAATGATAAATTCACATTTTAGAAGTTACAAGTATAAATAATCGTAAATTTTCATATCAGACACCCGTATTGTTGGAGGAAAAATCGCTGAAAAGGGTAATATTTATTTGGTTTTCACCTCATGGCACTTGCATATTTCTGCATGCATCACTAGCAATACAAGGTATATGTATTTTTGTGTACGTAGGAGCTTGGCCCTGGATTGCAGCGCTTGGATATAAGGACGAAGCTGGAAATGTGAATTATCTTTGTGGAGGGGCACTGATATCGCCAAACTACGTTATTACGGCAGCGCATTGTCTGCATGGGAGAGACGACTTGTTAGTTTATAAATTTTGATTAAAATAGTAATTACATTTCATATCGTGTCTGTTTGTGCATGGTAAGGTAAATACGCTGACAAGGTTATCTCATTGTACGTTTAGGGCTTCAGTTCGTTTGGGAGACCACGATATTTTTAGTACGAGTGATAACGTGCAACCTTTGGAAGTAGAGGTCGACAAAAGAATTTTGCATCCTAAATATGATCCCAGCACATTCAAGAATGACATCGCCTTGCTTCACCTGAAAAGATCAGTTCAATTCTCTCGTAAGATCTACAAATACCGTTTTAAATTTTAATGCATCATGTTTTAGCATTTCTAACAAAAAAAGGAACCGCCTATTAACTGAAGTTGAAATTTTGTTTTTAGGTCAAATTCACCCTGTTTGCTTGCCTAATACACCAAAGCTTCGCAACGAGAGATTTGAAAATACTTCGCCATTTGTAGCGGGTAACATTCTTGCATAATTAGGGCTCTAATATTTTACTTGAGGATAGTACAAATTAGAATTTAACTTGTCTATTTTTTATTTAAATTCTCATTAAACTTTTGGGACTGATTGAACTGACTTTAGGATGGGGAGCTATTCAGTTTAGTAAGTAAAATATTTTTGATTGAAGGAAAAATCCGAAAATGTTGTATGAAACTGTTCCATTGGATTAATGTAATGAAATACGTCATTGTATTTACTACATTTCATATATTTTATAATTTAATCCTCAGATGGACCTTCATCAAGTGTTTTAAGAGAAGTACAAGTACCCACAATACCGGACTCTGTTTGCCAAGAAAAATATTCTTCTTTTAAAACTGCTGTGGTAGATGACACCAATATCTGTGCTGGCCTGGCAAAAGGGGGAAAAGGTATAACAATGTTTAATGAAGATTTGTATACATATGTACCTTTTTTGAGACTGATCATCAGTTTACTGATATTTTTGTTTAAATTTATTTGTTACAGATGCATGTCAAGGTGTGAAGAGTTTGAATTAATTCGGAAACAGATCAAGATAACTATATGTATGCATAGGTAGTATTATTATTTTTTAATTGCATGGCTTTTATAGGTGATTCAGGGGGACCACTCCAACAGCCTGTTGGAAGCAACCGCTATGTTTTGATCGGGGTCGTGTCATTTGGATTCAAATGTGCCGAACCGGATTTCCCAGGTCAGTTTGGTACCAGATATAGAATTTGACACTGTAATCAGTGGTCGTTTTTTAAATCGAAGCTGACAATAATGTTTCACTGCTTATAGTAAAACTGATTATTTTTTTAATTGTAGGTATATATACGCGGGTTACATCGCACCTTGATTGGATTCAGAGCACAATAAGCAGTAAATAAGTTTTAAGCCATTTTTATATAAGTCTTTTCTTTAATAACGAATAAAATGTGTTGGTAGTAAGCGAAATCAAAAAACGAACGTAAATGACATATAATTAATATAAACTATCCTAACTAATATTTTGAACATAAAAATTAACACGAGTTTTAAAATTTCGAATTCGTAGAAATGATTTTGTATTGTGAGATCAAACAACTACTGTTTGCAGCTGCTCAAGTTTTCGAACTTCGTATTTGTTAGTTGCATAAATGTAAAAGAAATCCAAGTAGAGGAAAGTCTGGATTACGCCAGCACCAATTGCAATCATATCATAATATTCTTCCATGTAGTATCTCCATATCCAATTGAAGATATACAGAGCTGAAATATGTATGATACAGTATGATAAGTTCCCCGATACAGTTTTAAATGTTTTGATAATCATCAATATAATGTGGCCTCCAGTTAAAATCTTTAATGCTTACCTCTGTAAGATCCCATCGCGAAAACGTAGTGACTAGGGAACATGCTGACATCTTTGGTATAATAAAACATGTTCAACTGTGGAATGATTGCGACTGCTTCCAAGTATATGCTGAAGGTCCACAAAACCTGCAATATGGAAACAAAGGATAGTATGATCCTAGTCTCAAGTAGCCCCAATCTTGAACGATATCACGCAATAAATTTCAGACAATGCTTTTATTTAACCGAAACAATATGCATTCTTACCTCAACTGCATCAAAGCTATGATTATATAGCAGTGCCAGTGCTCCAGTTATCAAAATCAAGAACTCGAATCTATAGCAAACATAATATTTTTAAAATCATTAGGCCGACTAAACGCATAAATGATGAAAAGTTGTTTTAAAATGCTATAATAGTTACCGAAAGGAATCGCTTTTGTTTTCGTAAGTACTACCGTAACGAAAGTAAATCAGGTACAATGTAAGGTAGCTGGTTACAATGAAAGTGACCTTCATAACAGAATTATAGACACTTATAAATGAAAACATCAAGTCCATGTATCGTGTTGAGAAGACCAGCGCAAATAGAACTTGTGTTTTCCCACTAATTCCTGTAAAAATACAATAATTCAATCAATTAATTTGCAATGCGTATTGAATCAGGTCAGGTTTATGGTGTAAGCATTTGTAGATAGGAATAGGAGTATGTAAGCATGCATTTTATTTACCGGCACAACTTCCAGTTCGATAAATCTTGATTAAGAGTATCAAGATAGCTGCGAGATGACACAGGTCCGCTAATAACCGAAAGGCGTTCATTTTGGAACAGTGAACTGTAATTTAAATCAAGCATGGGCGAATTTTAATTTAAAATGATATTAAAATACAAAGAACGTACACAGACGACACACGTAGTATATGCATAAAGAATTAAAGAAACAATTGACTGAAGTATTCAGTCATCGTGTTTTATTCAGGGATTTTCATTCGGCCAGTAGCCAAAACTTTAGGTTTTTTTATAGAGATAGATGAATGAATTAGTTTTTCAGTACCGTTGAGTTATGCACAGGTAAAACCAGTTTTTCGTGATTGTTTACATCGAGATTCAATATTGAGTATATATGCATGAAAAATATTAAGTTAAAGTATAGACTAATACAGTTTATAGACTAATACATAGTGGCCGATTTGCTTCTATCCAATTGCAACTAAAACTCTTTGCCTCATGTTATCGTGAAAATATAGGGTTTCATTGTGTCATTTGTAAATGAAAAGGTACATAGAAGGTTGAAGGTGTCTTATTTTGTCTATCACTTCATAAGAATTTTTATAGACACACAAAACTAATATATTTACGAGCGTGTTGCATCGAACAAGGATCATTGATTTTTCATTTAGTTCATTTGATTTTCACTTGTACTTATAATGTGAACATTTATAACTGATTTTTTTATATTTGGCTGAAAAATAATTTTGTTGTGAACCTTGTCGACTAATAAAAATGTGATAGTTTGTGAGTTTCTTGAATTCATTTTGAAGTTAAACTATTCATTAGTTCAGCATTCTCATTCTCACGTATAACGGTGAAATGACGTCTACTCCAGGAAGGGACACTGTACCCCCTTCGGGTCACCCGCTTTCAACCCGAAGCCCCAAACTAAAGCTGTATTCCTACTTTCGTAGCTCATGTGCTTGGCGAGTACGAATAGGTATGCATCCCATTTGCAAAATATTGTGTACTGACAATTATTTACACACGCTTTAAAATTATTGATAAACTCTTACCTTTTTTTGGGGTTCTTCAAAATTCCAATCGGTAAGTTTTTTTGCTAAATTCCAAGCTACCGTGTAACTAACTATTTTAAATTTGTTTTTATCCAGCGCTGGAATACAAAGGAATCCCGTATGAAACTATTCCGGTACAATTGATGAAAAATCAACAGGTTAGTGTTTTCACGTACGTATCATATATTTTATACTGGCAAAAAGATAAAGAAAGAGGGATGCCTTTGTTAGCCCACAAGCCTACCATTTAAACAAAAATATGTTCTCTTTAAGTTAATGTGACCTACTACATGAAAGTGGTAGTTGGAATCGGAATAACTTTAATCATTTTGTCTAAAACAAACGAAGCGTAATATTCTTCTGAAACCAAGTTCTATGTACATATATGTACATAATATACAGCATTTTTATGCTAAAAAAGTTATCTTATATTCAGCAAGACGTAGCAGTTCAAATCAAATTCAAATCCAATACTTGTGATGACCAGTTTCGCAGTAAACCGGTGTTCAGATGATTTTTCAAGAATTGGAAGATAAGTGTGTAGCTTGTACTCAGTTTTGTACTGTAACATAATGCTTTGCTGGATACTATTTTTTATTCATAGAATTTTCGCTTGAGGGCCTGCTCTGTCAAAATGGATTACACTAAAAATAATGTTTGCAAACTTACTATGTATAAAAAAGATTTGTTAAATTTGTGCAGTAGTAGCAGTATTAAACTTAATCAATACATATGCAAAATGCAAAAATGTCTAGTAGTTGGTAGTAGTAAGCAAAGTGGATGCTTGATTCTTGTTATAAATTTACTACGCATAAATGGTTTTACGCATAAAAAATTGTAAAACGAAACGACAAATAGGATAACAAGAAGTGAATCTTACATTACATCTATGAATTCAATTAAGAATGAAGATACTTGCAGTTAGTATTTACATTCTTCTGGGCTGCTGTCCAATCCAGTAACATTATCACGTCAGGTCAGATACACATCTATAATACCTAACTCCAAACTCCGATTCCGCACCGTACTGTCAAGTTCAAGTATTACATAAACATTATACTAAGACAAGTAAAGTTCGTTGTCTTCGATAACTTTTGTGAAACAAAGTCATCATCATCGTTTTTTGATGCATGCATCTTTTTAGTTTTTTTAATATATATCTTTAAAATGAAAATGTATTTGACTTGTAGTGAAGGTGTTATGATTGTTTTTTTTACTACTAAACTATGAACTATGCGATGCTTAATGTATGCTATAAACATAAAATTTTCCTTTAGTCCTTGGAATTCACAATGAATGAATTTACAATACTGCACACATACAATTAGGTACCATTAATCACAAACATAGATATGCTTACGAGTTCCAAAAATGTTTATTTCATCATGATCGTCGGAGCAGCAAATTATCGTTTACTTGAATTCAGAAAGACTTTCCAGTAATGCATGAGTATTTTAAGAATTTATTATGCATTTTTTTCGTTAGATTTACATTATTAAAATACTTCATTTAAAAATTGTCTATTTTAACAGTTTCAAAAGGACTTCTTACAACTAAACCCGATGGGACAAGTACCCGCACTAATTGTGGATGATAAAAATATTTTATTACAATCGGTCCGTTGCTTTTATTTTTTCAGTTAAAATTTTTTTCTTATGATCAACAATATATGCAAAGGTCCCTATTTCATTCATAATACATAAAAACAGTTCATGTTTGTTTTTAATAGATCGCAATAATAGAATATCTTGATGAAGTATGGCCAGACAAGGCTTTACTACCAAAGGATTTTTTACAGAGAGCAAAAGTGCGAGAAATCTGCGAACTGATTGCTTCCGGGATACAACCGTTACAAAACCTAACGACCATGCATAAGCACAGCGTTAATCCAGATGAAAAATTAAAATGGGCTCAGTTTTGGATCCAGAGAGGTTTAACAGGTTAGTAATTAGTTACGCATAGTTAACAATTTAACTAACACATAGTTATCATTATTTTGATTTTACATTTCATGCATCATGCACCTTTTCCTTTTATACATTTAGCACTAGAAAAAATGTTGAGCCAATGCGCTGGAAAATACTGTGTAGGAAATACAATTACAATGGCAGATTGCTGTTTTATTCCGCAAATAGCAAATGCTCACAGATTCAAAGTGGACATTACTAATTTTCCTGTAATTTGTAGATTAGAAAATACGCTTTCGATAATACCTGAGTTTCAGAAAGCCCACGCATCGAGCCAACCAGATTGTCCCCCAGAAATGTATTCCAAACTTTAAAAAACTTAGCTTTCAGTCAATAACAAAATATTTCTCTATTATGATGATCATATTTCTGATCACGAACACCTCTTGAGTAAAAATATGGAAACATGCAAGGTTATAACTGAAAAGTGGAAAAGTATGTGTCTAACCTATTGAATTGTTTGATGTTTGCACTTTGTACATTCATGAAAAATAAAATAAAAGTTTTAAAAAACTCATAAAATAGTGTGTTAGTAAAGTAACTTTATTGTCATGATGTAACCGTTGAAAAATTATACTTTCCAATATGTACTATGCAAATAAATGGAATGAAAAAGAAAATTGTTAACACTATTATAAGCTATCAGAATATAATAATTAACTTTAAAAGCCTACTTTACAATTTTTGTAACAAGTGCGTTATTTTGGTGAGGAAGCAGAATACTCGATTATTCAATTTTGATTTATGTTGCGTTATTATTAAGTAATCAACCATTCATCACTGCCCGAACAAATTCTTCGTAATGAACATTGCCCTGTGAATCTTCATGGCCAGCCAATAACTGTTCAACTTCTTCATCCGTTAGCTTCTCTCCTGCAATTAAAAACACAAATAATATTTAGATAAAAACAAATCTAGCACCAATTTAACAAAATAGTGGTGACAACGCTAGTTTTAACTGCTTACCTAACGTTGTCAGAAGGTGACGCAGCTCTGCTGAGGAAATGTAACCATTACCATCCTTATCAAAGTGCCTCAAGCCCTCAATAAAATCTTCAGCGGTGTCGTTGCTCTTGTTTTTGGAAATGGACGAATAAATTGGCAAAAATACTTCAAAACTGATCCTTTCATCTAAAAAAAATACAGCACAATCATTATAATTTTACTCAATGTTCGTGTCACATTCACAAGGGTCGTGTCGTGTGCATGTTATTTAAATAGGCCTTTGATCTTACCTGGGCGATACTGGTGAGTGAACTTCTTTACATCTGCCTCTGTTGGATTTTGTCCAAGTGCACGAAGCACATCTCCTACCTGGTTAACCTGGATTTTCCCATCCCCTCTGTTATCAAAGAGTTGGAAGGTCTCCTGGAATTCCTCTTCACTGTATCCAGACTAAAAAATAGCGAAAAATATATAAGTCAGTAACGTTTTTGATTTTTTGCTAAATTAGTTCCTTGATTTCCTTACACACAATCTTCGTTGAAAAAAATTATTCACAATTCGCTACTTACCATCATGATTTGGCCGTTTTATATTCGTCTCCTTTCACACAGAAATAAATGATGGTTGATGATGGCACCGTATCGATCGGGCAAGTAACCTGAAACATTAACAAGAACAAATCAAAGCTTTTTTATTGATCATGTAAACATGACACATGAACATTTTTTTTAAATATAAAATTAGTGATGCATCCTATAGGTATGGTAATGGAAATTAAAATAGTGCATTTGCAAAACTAGAAGTGACGAAAGATCGGGTGTCCTTTCATTCACCTACACATAAAATTCGTAGATATTTAAAAATTCAACTTTTAAAAATGCTACTCGCGGTGAGATATTCGATTATATTCGAACAGTTCGGATCTTCCGATTTGCTAATAATTGTTAACTACCGCGACCAACCACCACAACAGCGATCTAACATAATTATTTCACTCTGCTGTGTCTATGAAATTGTATCGGTATGAAATCTGAACACAGTGTGAAATATAAACACTGTACAATTTTTCTTATATGTCGTCAGAGTGTATATACCCCATATTTTTTCTATCAAAATCAAACATTTTCTAAATTTCCCTTTTTAAAACAGTTGGATATAAGCTACATATATTTATCTGTCATTTATTTTGGTTAACCTATGACATGATAATTAACTGGCTACAAAGTACAGTCTTACTTATGCATACAAATAAATACAAAAAAACTTTCTTCATCATACCTAAATCAAGTAAACGAATATTTTGCGGACGCAAAATACAACTCTCGTCGAATGATAAAGAAAAAGGTAACACTTTAGTCCAAAAAAGAAGGTGACAGTTGGACTTCCAAGGTTTAAGGGACACAACACAAAATTCGCTATCACTGGAAAGTATTGGAAATCAAAAAATAACTATTTTGGCAAGTACCAACTAACACTAATATGTTACGCGTGTAAATGTGTGCAAATTGTGGATGTAGCACGAACAAGAGAGATTGTGGGATTAATCCTTTTATGGTCAGGATGAAAGGATGGACCAAAAGAGACGTTTGGAATGACTGATATGTAA
>JAQFXM010007044.1:0-12412 GCA_034693345.1 Entomobrya multifasciata | reverse complement strand
GTTTGTGTGGACAGTTTTTGTCATCCCGAAGTAGTCTAAAAACTCACATTAAATCACATACAGGAGAAAGACCTTTCAAATGTAATGTATGTAATAAATCTTTTCTAAAAAATTCAAATTATCGAATACACAGAGAAATACACAACCCTACTACACAATTAAAATGTGAATTTTGTGGGAAAGTTTTGTCTAATAAACGAGCATTGAAAAACCACATCAGTGCCTTACATGGACCAACACAAAGAGTCAAGTGCACTCATTGTGATAAAACATTCTGTCACAAGTATTCCCTTAGGAAACACCATCTAATTGTTCACTTACAAGTGGGGAATGCAAAGTGTGGGATTTGCAAAAGACTTTTTTCATGCCATGCACATTTAGTTAAGCACATGCGCAAGCATACAGGTGAAAAACCATTCAAATGTGAATTTTGTTTTCGAGACTTTCAAAGCAAAAGCAATTTAGCAACTCACACAAAGAAATTCCATCAATAGGACATACTTCTTTGTTAGAATATCTGTTAATTATTCAGGCGTCGAGAAGGAAATTCAACAAAATCAATATTTTTTATATTTTTTATTTAACACGATAAGGCTTTGTCAGCCAAAACATTAAATTGATGGCAATTAAATGAAACAGAATGTTCTCACATCACCAAGAAGTTTTTTACCAGAAAACATTATTTCGTGAATTGTTTGAGAAAGCGTCTTTCAAAGGATCCAACCTTGGAATTATTGTTACTCGAATCTATGAAAGCGCAACTTATACCTTCAAGTTCTGTCTGAGATTGCATATAATTCTGTCCGTTCTGTAAAAACTAATTTAGAATGACTTAGCTTCTTTTTCTGAGTGAATTTATCTAAGAAAATTATATGAGAACTGCTTCAAAATGTGCTAAATGACTCGTCACTCCAATGTCAGTTTAAAGGTAGTAAATATAGTATATTTAAAAATAATCAACAGATTTACTTGCCCAAAATCAATTATTATTTAACAAGTATTCAATTTAATTATTATAGCTTTTTTTGTTTCGTTAAGAAACTAATCGTTTCGCAAATTTTCCTAATCAATTTTAACTCAATTCAAACTTCTTTAAGAGCTGATTTTTTCGTGAAATTTTAGCAACTTGAAGAGATAAGTTCGATACACACACTTTGAATTATTGCCGGCGTCAAATGATACTCTCTCTTTAGGAAATTAAGTGAATAGTGATTTTTCAAGACTTGCTGTATTCTAAAATTCTAAATAATTTTCACCTGGCTTTTTGGTGTAAAACAAAAAAATGCAGTTATTCTAACTTAAACATTTAAATTGTGTAGTTAAATTTCAAACTAAAACTAAAAAATTCCGTACAGTTTCTACAGTACATTAAAGTTACTGAAAACTTATAATTTTTGTTAATGAAATTTTATAGCTTTCTATGCAAACAAATTTTTCTACAAAAAGTAAGAAATGCCCTCGGTAATGATGTGGTCATAAATTGAGTGATTGTGCAATTTGTATATTTTGATGTGGCATATAAAAATAATATGTTTGTAACTTAAAGCTCTTCTATACAAAAAGTGAGCCATTACACTACTTGGGTACTCAAAAATACACATTTACCACCTCAATTTTTTGTGGCTATTACTTTTAAAAAATCCATTCTTATTTTAATTATGCTTATTATCGGCACATGTTCGTCGAAAATACATCAAATTATATCTTGAGGTAAAAAGTTCATTGTATAACAGCGGAATAGTACATGCTGACTCCTGAAATTGTAAAGCCACAGCGTAAAAAACTTGGATATCTACTTAATTTGTGTTCAGAATGGTTAAACTTTGCTTATAGGAGTACCTGCTCAAGTTTCGTATTAATAATAAACAGTAATTTGTATGGCGTCGCGATTTTTATATAGAATAAGTAATTTATGTGCAGGTTATTTACATTTACTAATTCTTAATTGAAATTACAGTCGTGAAATTAAGATTTTTTCAAAAATTCAACTCAGCATTTTAATTGATAGGCTACATATACCTTGAATACAAACTGAAAGAGAAAAAAGCAACTAAAAGTTACTTATAACTAATTATATATCATTATTTTTTTATCACAAAACTTCTCGTGTAAAATTATTAAGAATAGATTAAAAAGTATAAAATTTCTTCCAACACACAGTAAGCGGTAGAAAACCTCAAAAATGTGTTTCATATTATATAGTCAATAAAATAAACCAGATGAAAATAAGATCAATACAATTAAACTGTTGCAGTTTCCCTCAATGTTATCTCCCAGTAATATGTATTAGTAAATGTATTAAACTATCAAGTTAAGGCAAATTCTAATAATTGTTCTTATTGCACATCAAATTAAAATTTAAATAAATTCCAATTTTATTTGAATATAAAGTAATCACATTCAATGCACGTCGTGTGACAAAATCAGGACAAGACTGCCATATATGTTTCAACGAAGGGTGTGTTGGTCAAAATGTTCAGTTTATTAAGTTTCAGGATTTTATTTATTTATCCACCATTTATTTCAAATCCCATTTGAATTGTGGGCATTTTTCTAAATTTTTCTTAGTACTGTTAGTAATTAATCCTTAAACAAGGTTAAAAAATTTACATTTACATTCAAACGGTTAGGTAAATTTTACAAGTTTTGAATCGCGCGTTCGGTTAGCATATTAATGAAATTAATTATATTAAGGAAAAGCGAGTGTCAATCAAGACAATTCTTGCAACTTCCCTACGCTTTTATTGTCGTCAAAATCCTATCCAGAAGAGAAATTTGTAAATTCGAAAATGATGTAAGTTTACCAGTTTAAAATACATTTTTAAACAACTCGAAAACTAAATAATTAGTAATCAGTGTATTCAACTTCAATTGTCTTCCCCTTTCATTGAACACTAAGGACACTGGCGTGTATTGCTTTTTTAATGAGAAAAATTTCATTCCAGTAGATTGTAAACTTATTTCCAAGTCCTGGTCTTACGCAATATTAAATTACTTAACCAAATTTATACTTAATTGCATCAACTTAAAAACTTGATCAACTTTTATTGAAAATTACGAGCGCAAATGCAGTAAGACGAGATAATAACACGTTATAATATTAATACATGAATTACGTCTAGGGCATGCAATATTTATCTGCGACAAAAATATTTAGACTTATTTTCACTAACTTGGATTGTCAATATAAAAGTTAAAATGTTTCAATTTTAAGTACTTCCTCGACTATGAATAGACATATGTCGGGTCAAGTGGCTTGACCTTGAAAAAGTCTGAAGACATTTCTCACATTTAAAAGGTCTCTTGCCCGTATGAACTCGCATATGTCTTGCTACATCCCAGGTAAAAGTAAATCGTAGATCACATAAATGACATTGATGTGGCCTTTCTCCATGATGAACCGCTTTCATATGGTTGCGCATGTTGTTTGCATAGACAAACGGCTTATTGCATATTTTACACACGTGCGATCTCGAACCGTTATGAACAGCCATATGTGAAATTAAGCTTCGTCTATTTCTAAACACTTTCTGACACAAGTGACAGCTATACAATTTATTATCATGGTGGGTTGATTCATGGATCCTCAGGTCGCCTTTCATCGCACATGATTTATAACAAATACCACAGCGATGGGGTTTTTCTCCGGTATGTCTTAACAGATGACGTTTCAAGGAACTTGAGGTTGCAAAAAACCGGGAGTATAAACTGCACTTAAATGGAGTTTCTGCTCGATGTGTATTCAAGTGGCCAACTAATTTCGACTTACGTAAGAACGTTTTTGCACAGTGATCGCACGTAAAATCTTTGATTCCTGTATGAATTAGTTCGTGAAGTTTGAGTTTAGACTTATTGGAGAACGATTTTTGACATAATTTGCACGAAAAGGGTTTTTCGGTTTTGTGAGATTGCGTGTGACATATTAAGGTAGAATTTGTTCTGAATGTACTGTCACAAAAATCACAAAAATATGGTTTCTTGTTAACATGCATTAGATAATGCTCAAATAAAGTGCTTTTACTATTGAAAGTTTTGTTGCAGAATATGCATGGATATTTACCTACATGCATATTTGAATGCGCTAGCAAATTTTGCTTGGAAGCAAACACTTTATCACAATTTGAGCATTTAAAACTTTCAAATGCCATTTTTGTGAATAAAGAGTATTTGTAAACGGAAAAAATAGAAGTTTTGAAATATAAAGGCGCTAAAATTGCTTGAATTTCAAAAACTTATTGTGTTCTAATTTATTTGAAACAGTAGGGATAGCATTTTTATTAAATATCGCTTAATGGAGGGACAAATTGTGTAAGGAATAGACCCGTTATATTTTATAATGTTTGCTGAAAATCCGTCAGTTTAATTTGATTACAAATTAAGCAAATAAATATCAGGACTTTTGTTACTTACCCGCTAGAGAATAAATGCAGACTTAAACAGGGACAGCAAAGCCATAAAACGTGTTTCTTTTTACTTGAGCAAATTTATGAAAGTGCCTATGTGACTGTCTTCTAACATATTTGTAGTTTATCGAGCTACTTTGGTTCAGGTTGGAATTTTTCACACAAACACTTTTTTTGTTCAATAATGTACAAGTAATTGCACGCCTTGCATAAAGACAACATGTAGACTAGGTATTGCAGGCATCAACAATTTTGATGTCGAGTAGTATGAAATTACTCTGAAAGTTTAAAAAGTACACTTAGTAATAAAATGGTTTTAAATATCTAAATGTCATTTTACGTGCGGCAGCTTATGGCTGCACTTGGTACATTAAATATGTATCTATTAGTCATACTACAAAAAAATGATGTGTATTCATGAAAAGCAAATATTAATATACGGAATGACTAATTGTACATTCACATTGACCATGAACTCATGTTCATTTATGTACTTATGTTACCTAAAAACATGTCGTATGATTATTCTTGAAGTGGGGTCTGGAACAAGAATACATGCGTAGTATTTATTGCATAAGTACTTATATTTTTAGTGCTGCAGAACAGATCTAAATAAACTATTTATGTAGGCTTTAGAAGACTTTGACGAGAACAAACTAGGTTACAACCAAAGTATCATTAACTCATGCACGTTGCTTTTGCTATTTTTTCAGAGTTATTCTTATAGGTTTACGACAATCTACGTTTGTAAAAAGTAGCACTGTGCTTCCCAAACGATACATAGCCCATTAGATAGATCTACATAGGAAGTCATCATTTATTTACTCAGAATTTTAAAGCGCTGTTAAATTTATGGGATTTCGTACCGACACAAATTTGTTAATATATCTAAGCTCTGGTAGTTTTGAAAATACTAAAGACAACATTTTAAATAACAGATTAACACATAACCCACATTCTGTGGTGTAGCTCCACATCAAAAATCAAGACAAAATTACCTTCATTATAAAACTCTTCTAGATGTTATAAACCGGAACCATTTTTATCCTACTATGAAGTCTAAGCGCAGAAGTCAATGCTTACATATTAACTCAAGCGCATATCTGAAAGTATTCCAAAATTCAGTAGCATAGTTCATTACAAATGCCTTCTAAAATGTTTCATCGTCGGGCAAGTGATAAAGTGTCCAGTTTCACCGAGAACCCGCAGGAACATTTTGAACCCGTCGTAAAAATACAAAAATGGCAGTGTGTATTTTACCATAAAACATTTGATGGTAATTCTCCTCTTTTTAAAAACTATTTAGCCCATATAAATGAAAAAACCATATTTCTGTAAATTATGCGACAAATCGTTCAGTCAAAAAGTTGGTCTTAAAAACCACCATTTGACACATAATTCAATGAAGGAATTTCACTGTTATCAATTTGAAAAATTCTTTACACTCAAATACCAACTGAAGAATTACTTGATCGCTCATGAAAAAGAAACACCTGTTCAATGTAGTATTTGTAACGAAGTCTTTACTTCTAAGAGTAATCTGCGAGTACACGCTAAACATGTAAATGTAAACATGTAAACTTTGAAAGTGACAAAATCGAATGTGTATTATGCAACAAAATATTTCGAAGGGGCAATCTTTACGTCCACTTCCGATCACACATCAATGAGAAACCACATTTTTGCATATATTTTTTGACAACTTTTTAAGCTACTTTTGATACACATCGATGAATTGCTACACCTTTGAAGTTCTTTTGATAGATTATTTGCTTGTACATGTATTAAAAGTAGTGCAAGTAAAGTCACTTTGTATGATAAAAGTCCGTTTCCTTAAAAGCAGGCAATTATTTTAGGCAGTGAACCATTTGATGATATTTAAGGGAACATGTTTAAGAAGTAAATCTCATGTAAGAGCAAGGTGGGAATTTTTTTTGTTAATATTTCCTCTGAAGGTTACTCAAAACTTGTCTGAACCTATATTGTTGAAAAACTTTTCAGATGGTAATTTTTTTCAAATTCAATAATAAATTAGGTAGCTTGAGCTACAACGTGAATATTTATGCGAAATAATGACGACTTATTGGTTGTAAATATATCCGTAATGACAGTTTTTTCAAGCATGTACTATGCGTGAACTCATGAAAACAGAAGTTTCATTGCTGAAGAATGACATGTAGTCTGTTCATTTTTTGTGCTCGTTCTTTTCCTCTAGCACTCAATGCTAAATTTTGAGAACCTAAAAAATGACATTTTTAATCACTGTTAAGGTAATGAGGAACGTTTGCAGCTCTGGACGTTCTAAAATTTGTAAAAAAAATCAAATTTTAAAGTTTTTTATTTAATAAACACATAAATACATTTATTATTATTTTAGAACCTGATTTTCTCATTTACTTCGACAGCGTACTGGCTAAATTTTCAAATTATTTTGTGGCATATTATTTAATTGTTTTACATAGGATAACCATACTCAATCATTTCAAAGCACACTTAGATGGATTTCACGAATGGTATAAAAATATAAATGCCACGTTTCTAACTTGATTTCACATAAATCGTTTAGATTATATCCAAAGTTAATTAATTTAATATTCATTTACAAACACCATTGATACTTGCACTAAAACTTACGCATAAATTATCTTCTTTATTCTAACAAACAAATACGGGAGAAATTTTTCAGTATAATTTTAAGAAAACCAAAGCAATCATTATGTTTGAATTTTTCTTTCAAAAATTACAAAAGAACACGGTGGCTCATCAGTTTTTATATGAATTTTAATAAAAAAGAAGTCGAACAACTTTTACAATCATAAAACTCAAATTAATTAGTGGAACTCCGTATTGTTTTATTTTAACCGTTGAATAACTAAAGTAAATCAAAAATATAAACACGATTCGCTAAACGTGTAATAGAAACAAAACATTAACACACATTTCTACTGCTTCCACGAATGAAAGATTTAAAAAAAATTATATTTATTTAAAATTAGTAAATCTATTGTCCATATAAATATAATATTATCAAATAATAGAAAAAAGAATGATTTATGTATGTATACTGAGCTTAGAATTTAAAAAATCCTACTTATTTGTTAATTTATAATTTTGAAACCTCTTTTTTAGTTTTCTCCTTAGAATTATGTAAACTTCCTACATTAGGCTTAACCTAACATTACACAACTAAAATATCGACCATTATGGATAACCATTCCAGTACATTCATGGACTTTTATAATAAAATATACATGTTGCTACTCCATCTAACCGTATATTGCAGCTTTCTTTCACCCAATGTACTCATTACGTTGGTTTGATTTGAATTACTTTGGATCCAAATTTATAAGATATGTATTCTGTAACAATCTTATTTTTAACATTCCAAAGTAATTTTCAACATACTAATATGAATAAAACATCTTAACATAACTTAGCAAAATAAATGAATATGTATACAGGAATTATTGCATTCAGATATATAACACAATTAAAAACACTATTTTTGCAGCAACGTGAACAACTCAATTAACAAGAGCCCATAATAAACATAGCAGTATTTTAACATATGTATGGCTTCAATCATAATGAATCCCAAAATAGCTCACTAAAAATAACTCTTTATACAAATGCTTCTTTTTGTTTTTATTTATTTCACAAGCTCTTTTAAGAATATTCTAAAGTTTAACTCCATTTGCTATTAATTTTTCTCATGGACTTGCATATGTCTGGTCAAATGGCTCGTACTAATAAACGCAAGGCTGCATTTCTGGCATTTATATGGCTTTTCCCCAGTATGACTTCTCATATGAAGTATAAAGCTCGTATGGTAAGGAAATTTTTTGTCGCATATATTGCAGGCGTATTGCTTGACTTTTTGATGAAATGATTTTACATGCCGCTTCACATCATTTGAACGAGCGAAACGCTTCTCACAAATTTCACACGTGTATGGTTTTAAACCACTGTGATTTATCTTGTGCAGCTTAAAAGAATCTTTATTTGAGAATGTCTTTTGACATATTTCACAACTGTGTCTTTTGTTTCGATGGTGCACTTCTTCTTCATGTCGCTTTAAATGACTCTTATCTCCAAAGGCGCTGTTACAAAATTTGCAATGGTACGGTTTCTCTCCGGTATGAACTCTGACGTGTATTGCTAATGCGCTCCTGGTTACATATTTTTTACCACACAAATCACAAGCGTAAGCTTTCACTTTATTTTGAACGAATCTGACATGCTGACGCAAGTTGCATGAAAGACGAAACGCCTTGTGGCAAATTTCACAAGTGAATGGCTTCAAACCACTATGGAGCGTCATGTGTTGCTTTAAACTTTCCTTTTCTGAAAATTTCTTGTGGCATGGTTGACACTCGAAAGGTTTTATCCACTGTGTGTATTTTCATGTCTTTTTAAATTAGCTTTGGTGGAGTACGATTTGTTGCAAGTACTGCAACGATAGGGCAGTTCTCCTGTATGAGTTTTGATGTGTTTTTTAAACCATCAGCAGTTACAAGAAATAATTGACACAAATCGCACTGAAATGGCGTTCTGGCTTTATGTGTGTTTATGTGGCTTTTCAGGGAGGTTCTTAGCGCGAATGTTTTTTCACAGTGTGAACACTTAAAAGATTTTACTCCGCTATGTATCAACTGATGGGTTTTAAGGTATTGTCTCTGAGAGAACGCCTTTTTACATATATTGCATACAAATGGCTTATGGCCTGTATGCGTTTTAATGTGATCTTTCAGACTGTTTGCGTGTGCAAATGAGATGTCACAAAAATTGCAGAAAAAGGGTTTCTCATTAATGTGGCTTCTATAATGGCTAACCAGATGAGAGTAACTATTACAAACTACGTTACAAAATACACACTTATGTACACCAAGATGAACATTCAAATGTGTTCGGAACCTATCTTTACAGCTGAATTCTCTGTCACAAGTTGTACATTTGAAGATTTTTGGAGAAGCGTGAATTTTTGAGTGATTATTAAACTCACGTTTCTTTACGAACGTTTTACGGCAAATCTCGCAGTTGTAACTTTTTATATGTTTGTGATGAAACTCATGTCCCCTTAATTTATTCATGCTTGAAAAGGCTTTAAAACAGGTGCCACATTTGTAAGATATATTCTTTGAACACATTGGTGTTTCAATTTTATGTGTGTTCAAGTGGCTTTTCAAGTGTGACCTTCGCACAAAGGCCTTTTCACAGTAGTTGCATTTAAATGGTCTACCAGTATGGAAAAGCATGTGTGTATTCAGATCATGTTTGTGGGAAAATTCCTTTTTGCAGAGATTACACGAGAATATGTGTGAGACCTTATATGTGTTTCCAAATTTTCAATGCTTCCAAAGCAGTCGCCGCACAATTTACATACATGTGGTTTCTCCTCGATATGTCTAATATAATGTTGGAAGAGAAGTTCATTGTTGGGAAATGTTTTGCTGCAAAAGATGCACTGATAAGTTCCAATGTGACAAATTCTGTGTCTCCCTAAATGACCACTGGAAGTAAATTTGCTTGGACAAGCGTCACATTTAAATATTCTTGAAGACATGTTGAGGAGATAAAGTTAAAAACAACTTTTAACAAACTGATGAACCGGAGTAATTTAATTTCCACATTGAGATCGTATTGTCGAGGCCCAACTATATTAAACTTTGCAAAAGAAATAGTCTAATATTAGGATTTTCACAAAAAGATCTAGCTTTTCTAAAGATTTTACAGATATTGAGTTTTCTGCAAAAAGCACTTGAATTAAAAGAACGAACTGAATTTTCCCTAAGAATATGTAGCAGCCTATCAGGAGCTTTTGTAAATTCAAACTGAAATGAAAAAAACGCCATTACAAAATTGAGAAACATAATTGTATCAAGTTATGAATGAAACCTATTATGAACAAGTACCTGCTCATATATCTTCGCTTTATTGATGTCTTATTAATGCTGTTTATGTTGCGTACGTGTTCAGCAGATAAGCTCAGCAGTAAAGACTGTATATGTGGTTGCTAGCAAAGGATTTTGTTATTCCTTTTGGAGGGTTATTTTGCTTAGCACGTATTCTGAAGCCATCAAAGTACACAGTTATGTATAAGTACCTGAAACATACAATCTCCCCATATTGTAGCTACAAGTTCCTGTTGTACAAGAGCGACCGCCTGACAAGAAATATGAACACAAATGTGTATGGTGCGAGTTAAAATTGGTATTCGGACCATATAAGCAAATTTATAATCTTTTTACAACTTTGATTTTTATGTATATGAAAAAATACAAGCATAACACTGGTTGTAAGTTGCAGTTTCTGTCGTATATATGTTCAGGGAAGATCAGCTTATAGTAGAAAATATTTTAACCAATAGCTTGATGTTATTAGATATAAAGACTTTAAAATGTTATTCCACAAGATCACCAAACAAACATGTCTAAAATAGAGGTTATGTGTACCAATTGCTTGTAATTAGCTTGCACGGCCATATTAAACTTCAGATTGACCACAAAAGTGTGTAATTTAATTATAATTAAAATTAAGCCACAATTTAGAAAATATACATGAGGCAGTAGGTCAAGTTTGCAGGTAACCCCGTACGCAAATTTTTCTAAACAAAGGAAGTTTTTTACCCAAAGTAATAAAAGGAATCATTTAAAAAATTGACAAAGCTTAAAAGAAAATGCATTTATCAACAAAAAATCTAAATGTAAATATTTTTTAAAAATACCACGGAAGTACTTACGCAACGATCCGATTTCATGCAGTTATGCATATATGACCTCATATAAAATAAATTTGGATATACTTTACTGCTTCGGTTGATACCCAGATATATACGTACACATAAATTAAACATAATCTAGCAAAAAGGATACATGGATAGTAAATATTTGTTTCTCAAGTAATTAACGGTTTATTGAGTGGCATACTCAGAACTAAATTCTTTGTGTACCTATCCAAAATATCATAAGAAATAAATTCATAAACGGTGGACAAACATAATAAAGTAAAAGAACGGAGCATTCGATGACGAAACATTTTATTCATGCATACATGTACTTCTACATAATTCTGCTGATCAAGAGTTCTCAGAAACTTATTCAGTACCAGTTGTCATATTAAGTATTTATTTCGGTGATGATACCAATGGAATAATAACATTTTTAGACGGTAATGTTTCCTCCTTTATTAATAATTTACGTGCAAGCTAAAAGGTAGTACCTAGCAGGATGTGCAGTTTTCATGATTTTTACATGTCGATTAATATGCAAACCCGTCCAGTTCATGGAAAATTTTGAACATCCTCACATTTTTATACATAAATATGTAAGTGTATGCTTGGAATGCATGGTACTCAATACGAGGAGTTCTAAAGTAGTAATCACTGATATATTCGACTGATACAAAAATGTTTATCATGTTACATCACATCGTACTAAGGCACTGCATAAACGTCACAAATGATACAAACTGACTACCTTGTTTTTCACTTCCAGTAAGTTTGCAATGCAAGCTGCGGCTAAAAATATTCATGGTTTGATTTTATGCATGCACTTTATGAAGCCGTTGTGGACAGAAATAATTCTGCCACATAGCACGGTGAGATGCAGCTGGTCACGTAGACATGTACATAGTTAAACACATTTCAGTAGAACACATTTGGGTATTACTAAAACCCACAACCCACAACCCACAACCCACAACCCACAACCCACAACCACAACCACAACCACAACCCACAACCACAACCACAACCACAACCCACAACCCACAACCACAACCCGCAACCCACAACCCACAACCCACAACCCACAACCACAACCCACAACCCACAACCACAACCACAACCCACAACCACACCACCGACCACAACTACAACCCAAAACCGTTGGAATGTACCAGGTTAGGTTTAGTTAAGTTTTGAATGTTGGTTTTAATATTATCAGGTTAGGTTTGGTTAGGTTTTGAATGTTGGTTTAAATATTATCAGGTTAGGTTTGGTTAGGTTTTGA
>JAQFXM010007043.1:0-12412 GCA_034693345.1 Entomobrya multifasciata | reverse complement strand
AGAAGTGTGGAGCAACAATTCCAAAAATTTAAAGTAAACTGACATTTAAGGTAAAATGGAAGAGTGGGGTTTAATTTTCGTGTCGACTATAGTAATTCAACTGAATTAGTGGGGTGTTGTGAAACATAAATCACCCAAAATATGAGGAAAGCTGAGAATTTGGGGTAAAATGAGACAGTCGGGTACATGCTAGTAACCCGACGGTACTACAGGGGCAAGCTGAAACAAAAATCACGGGATTTCTGAAAAAATAGGGATTTTGGGGGGCAAAAAGACAGTCGGGTTTCATTGTCGGGTCAATTTTAGTAACCCGACTACTCCCTGGTGTGATTTGGAGCATAAATCACCCAAATGATAAAGGAAAATGGGATTTTGGTAGGCAAAAGTACAGTCGGGTTACAAAAATCAACCCGTAAAGGAATCCCGACTGTATTCCAGGGGCTATGTGAAACAAAAATTGCCTAATTTCTGAAGAAAATTGAGATTTTGGGGTGCAATGAGACTGTCGGGTTTCATTGTCGGGTAATTAGTACATGCTATGCTACTTACCCGACTGTCGGTCGGGTAACTAGTACGTGCTACTTACCCGACTGTCGGTCGGGTTTGTAGGAGCCGACGGTCGGGTTAGTAGCAGTCGGGTGTCGGGTAACTAGTACATGCTACTTACCCGACTGTCGGTCGGGTTTGTAGGAGCCGATGGTCGGGTAAGTAGCAGTCGGGTGTCGGGTAACTAGCACTTGCCCTCTATCGGGGCCTTGGACGCCAAATGTTAATGCCGGCTTAAACACAAATATCTTGGACGAACGAGCAAAAATGCTGGCTTTGTTGATTTTTTTGTTTTGTTCTCATTCGGATTTCATGCAACTCATGGCTAGATGCACACATGTATTTATTTGGACCATGTATGTACATACCAGCTGATTTTTGTGTACGCTTGTATAATAATATCTAATAAGTCTTGGTAGTGGCTTGAAAAATGTGCTGATCGGTTTTTTCAATATTCGTTAATTATAAAAATATAGGTTTTTTTGTAAACAAAAATATTTATAATACGTACCACAATTAAAAACTAGTACGACATAAATTATAAAAAAGTCATCATGTCCAACAACAACTGTTTTATTTGCTGTAAACCAATAATTTATACTGATGATAAAGTACAGGAAGAAAACTGCAATATTTTAGAAAATTCTACTAATTTCTCAGACAATACTGATACAAAATATCGACCAAATAGTAAACCAATTAGAGAAACTATCAATAAAATTTCCCATTATTTACAAGTACCTAAAACTGACTTTACTCAAGAAGCAGAAAATATAGCAGCCACACAAATTTGCAGTGAATGTCAATCAATTAGTGAAAAACTAGCAGACCTATGTAATCTTTTAGAAGTAACACAAATGAAGGTAAACTATTATCTAAATTTACTAACAGACCAGATATTATTAAAAAAGGACGAACAGGTCGATAATCAAAAAATTTATAGATCAACTTTTCAGAAAACATTTCACCAAAAATGTTAGTATTTCATCAAAACAAAATAAAAATTCAATCTAAAATATAAACTAGTATAATTTAACACTAACAGACTCTTTATTCGACTTCTCTTTATTACAGGTTTCACAAAATTGGCCAAAATTCCACAAAATCCAGTACTCCGGCTTACAAAATGCCAGATTCGAGAGAATCCACTTGACAACCAATCATTTTTGGATGACGATACAAGCAATTACGAAGATGATGACTACTATAATGACTTGGAAGAAAATTTGGAAGAGCCAAAACTAAATATCCGACCAACTACAGTTCGAAGAATTATTCATTCAAAAGGCAAAACATTTGTTCATAAGTACACCTGTGAATATTGCCCATTAACGTTTCAAAACAGTTGGAATAAAAAGCTGCACACTAAATCAGTTCATTTAAGAAAACCAACTGAAGTAAATACCACTGGAAAAGCTACTAGAAGACATTTGATTAAAGCTTGTGAATATTGTGGAGCTATGATTAGCACTAGAAATTTAGGTGCTCATAGAATGAGATATCATAATATAAGTGCAATAGCTCATAAATTAAAATTTAAAGGTGACAAATATATTAGACGTAAAAAATGTAAAACAATTAGTTGTAAAGGTTGCGGAAAAATGTTTGATTTTAAATGTAGATTAAATAGACATTTAAGGAATAGTCCAAAATGCGGGGGCGGCGAAGATATAAAAGTTATAAAGTGTCAAAATTGTGGAGAAAATTTCGGTACAAATTTTAGTTTGAAAATACATCAGAGAAAAGGGTGTATAGTGAATAGTGATGTAAAAATTGAAGTAGATATTTGTCAAGATGAAATTTTGCCATAATTAAAGTTAAATACAATTGATTTTTTTAATTTTAAACTTAGTTAACTGCTTACATTTAAAATTAATGCGTAAAAATATTATAAAAATATGGAATTTTAATTAAATATTGTAAAAAAAATTATGTTAAATTTAAAATAAAATGCTTTCATTTTTTGAAATTAAATAAAAATTTAATTATTTTAATTGATTCATTATAACTGCTGCTGAAAATTAACTTTTTATATTAATTACTTTGTTTTGAAAATATTATATGTTTTTTTTCAACGATGTGAACGCGAAGCTCACAAAAATGCAACATTAGTCATCTGTCAGCTGTCAGCTGATCTTGTGTATCTGCTTTGTTCACTTTCCTTCATCAAATTTATTCACCTCACCTGTTTATAATATTTAATTGGTCTACATATTTTGTTTACTAATTTTTAATAAGTTAAATGGGCATTTAAACAAGAATAAGTTTAATTATGGATAACTGTGAACTATCTTATCCGGATAATTATTCTTTTAATTGTAAGGACGAAAATGAAGATTATGAGAAGCAAGTTGACTTGTGTATCTTGTGCTGTTCAACAGTTAAAGTTAATTGTGCTGATAATAGTGAGGACCACTTGCTGTCGAGCAATTTAAATGTAATATTTTTAATGAGAAAGGTGCTTCAGGTACCTGGGAGTCAACTGGAGGAGAATTTAAAGGAATTCGGGAATCCTGTGAATTGGATAAGTGTGTGTGATGATTGCAGTCAGCTGACTAGACAAGCAGAGGAATTTCATTGGAATATTGTGAAAATTAAGGAACAGTTAAGATCTGTACAACAATTAATTCTGGATAAATGCAAGGTGCCGCCCACGCATTCACTGAAATTGCCCAGCGGTCATTGGAAACAAGAAAAAATCTGGAAAAGGACCCGAGCCTTAATAACTACTCGTAAGACATGTCATAATATTCATTTAAATATAATTATTTACAAAGTTAATTACTTAATGGGCCACTAATTAAATATATTTTGTGTGCTAGATAATTATGACAGTCCACCAATCAATCCATTTATCGAGGGAGACAAGCTCGCAAGTTATCTTTCAAATTCAAAGAAAAATGAGATCTCCACCCCCGCATCCTCCGCCGCCCCCGCATCTACTCTGCTTGTCAACAAAGTAATTAAGGATGACCACCCTCTTATCAAAGTTGAAGTGGACCATTTCAAGGAGGAACCTGATAATTATAATAATGATGACCATGTTAACTGGGAACCATCACTGGAAGCAGAAGGGATACATAATGAAGATGACGACGATCTACAAGCTGGGGAGGAGGTCCCCTTGAAGGTACCCATCATCCTTAAAAAGCGTAACTTTTACGAAAAGGTCAACGGGAAATATAAATGTCCATCCTGTCCCAAAGGTTATTTTAATTACTACAATAATTAACAAAATTAATTAATAATTATGATTCAAATTTAAAATTTAAATTTTTTTCCAGCGTTCACCTGTTCCAAAAGCGTCACAAGACACGTGCTATCAGACCACCTGTTTCCAAAAAAGAAGCCCCCTCCAAAACCAAAGCGTGCCTCTGTTCGACCACCAAAAAAGAAGAAGGCCCCTCCCCCCGTCCCCCAACTTTGTAAAATCTGTGGAAAAACTTTCAATGCCCCTTTTTATCTCTCCGAACACATTCAAATCGTCCATACTAAGCAGTTCAAGATCCACTGCAATTTGTGTGGGCGTGGATTCTCCCGACAGAGTAAACTTAACCTACACTTATTATATCGCCACAAGGATGACCCTTCAGCTTTAAAACTTGAAGAAACCGGATATCAGCTGTTCAAATGCAAAGTCACCAGAAGGTGCCATGCTTATTTTACAAAACAAAGTAGTCTGGACACTCACATTAAAAATGTGCATCATTCATTCGAGGAAATAGCGAAAGAGGCGGTAAAATTTAAATGTGAATTTTGCGGGAAAATTTTAAATTGTAAGGGGACCTTACTGCATCACGAGCAGAGTGAGCATGGTGACGCCAAGGGATTCAAATGTGACATTTGTGGGGTGGAAAAGAGGTCAGCGCCATCTTTGGAGACGCACAGAAGAAATTTGCATAATATTCGAAAGAGGGGCGTGGGCGTGGGCGTGGGCGTGGGCGTGGGCGTGGGCGTGGGCGTGGGCGTAGTGAAAAGGGTTAAAAAAGAGATTAAAATAATTTGTCATTTATGCGGGAAAATTTATAAGGATGGAATAAATTTGAAAAAGCACATGGTTTCCACGCACCCAGATGACCCACTTGCGAAACAGCTGATGGAGGAAGGTTTTGGGATATTTAAATGTAAGGTGCGTGGGTGTACGAGGCGATATTTTAATATGGCTAAATTGGGGAAACATGTGACCCAAGTGCATGGAGATAATTATGGGGAGGAAATGGAAAGGAGATTTTTTTGTCAATTTTGTGGAAAGGGGTTTTATGCGGGGGAGGCTGTAAGGTCACATGAGCAATTGGTCCATGGGAATGGGGGCGGGAAGGGGTTTAGGTGTGAAATTTGTGGGTTTGAGACGGGAAACAAGGGGTATTTGGAGACACATGTGAAAAGGGTACATAAGCCGAGTAAGAAGTTTGGGGGGATGGTGAAGGGGGAGAAGGTGGTAATTTGTAGGGTTTGTGGAATGCAGTTTTGGGAAATGGGGAAACTTGAGAAGCATATGATTATCCATGATCCAAAGGCGGAGCAACCGCATGCTTGTGATGTGTGTGGAAGGGCATACAGCACCCATGAGTCAATGTGGAAACATAAGAGGAAAATTCATAAGATTTATAGAAGGCCGGATGATAGCAGAATTCAGAAAAATACATAATTATTTGCTAGTTTTTTTGTATATTTTATCATTTTGTTAAAAAGTTTGTATAGTTTGTAAGTAAATTTGTACACAAAAAAATAGCAAATTTGTAGTTTTAAAAAATTGTTAATTTTTATTAAAATTTTAACGTATAAAAATAAATTTGTATTTAAAAAATTACATTTAAATTAATTTTGTGTTTAAAAAAATTAAATTTGTATTTCTAAGAAATTGTTGATTTTTATTTTTAAAAAATTAACGTAAAAAAATAAATTTGAATTAAATTTTTTATTTGTAAAAAAATTAAATTTGTATGTATATTATAAATTGTATTTAAATTTGTTTGTACAATAACATGTAAAGGAAAATTATCTTGGAATAAATTGTACCAAAATCTCAGTAAAATTATTTATTTGTCATAATATGTTTCCTTTAATTTTTATGACAAAATACATTAAGAAAAAAGGTGAAAACTAAAACTATTATGCATGGAACGGAAAAAACACACAGACACTGTGTTTATTCATTTGCATTGGTTTTGCATGCATTGCAGCTGATTTTGTGTGTTTACATGTTTGTATGAATGCACTATTCTGTCAAATAAGCATACCTACTTGTTGGCATATAAACATTGTAGTTTTCGGTCAATTTTTCAGAATATAGCATGCAGTTGTCTATTATTAGAAAACTACTTTAAGTCTTAAAAAAGTAGTTAAAATTAACACGTGAAAACTACAAAAAAAAGGTATATAAGACAATCATGTCGTTATACAATTGTTTCTTTTGCTGTAAAGCAATATTTAACAGTGATATTGTTAAACAGGAAGAAAGTGACAATGTCAATATTTTAGAAGATTTCACTAATTCTTTTGACAGTTTTAACACAAAATGTTATTCAAATAGTAAAGCAAGGAGGGAAACTATCAGTAGAATTTGTCATTATTTACAAGTACCTAAAATTAGCCTTGCTAAAGAACAAGAAAATCTAGCAAATTTACAAGTTTGTAGTGAATGTCAAGAAATTAGTGAAACGTTAGGGGAGTTATGTGGTCTTTTAGAAGTTACTCAAATGAGAGTAAACTACTATTTAAATTTACTAACAGACCAGATATTAAAGAAAGACGAACAGTATGACAATCAACCAATTAATCAGTCAAATTTCCAGCACAACTTTCATCAAAATTGTAAGTTTTAAATCGAATAAAATCCCAAATTCGAACTTAAGTTAAATTGAAAACACTTAAATACGTATTTATACTTAATTTTGTTTGCAATAATTACAGGTTTTACCAAATTGGCGCAAATCGATTCAAATCCAGTACTTCAACTGACAAAATGCAAGATTTCAAAACCTGAATCTGACCAAAACACATTATTGGATGACGATACAAATAGTTATGATGACGATAACCACGACAATAGCCTGGATGAAAATTTTGAAGAGTCAAATTTAAATATTCGACTAACTGCATCTCCAACAAATATTCGTTCAAAACGCAAAACATTTCATCAAAAGTACACCTGTGAATACTGCCCACTAATATTTCAAAATTGTTGGAATAAAAAGCTGCACGTTTTTTCAGTTCATTTAAGAAAACCATCAGACATAAATATCACCACCACTGGAAAAGCTACTGGTAAACATTTCATTAAACCTTGCGAATATTGTGGAGCAATGGTTAGCAGTAGTAATTTAAGTACTCACAGAAAAATCAAGCATGGCATTACTCCAAAAATTCATAAGGAAAAAAGGCAAGAGATTAAAGATAAAAGTTGTAAAATATGTGGGAAAAATTTTGATTATGGAAGTGAATTAAGTAAACATTTAAGAAGAAATCAAAAGTGTGGAACGGCAATTGGGAATGTAGATCCAAAAATTATCAAGTGTCAAAATTGTGAACAAAATTTTAGTACAAATTTTAGTTTGAAAATACATCAGAGAAATGGGTGTATAGCGAATAGCAATTTTGGGGAAAATGTTAAAATTGAAATAGAAATGTCTCAAGAGGAAGTTTTTCCGTGATGAAAATCGATGTAATTTACCGTTCATGTTAATATAATTTTAAACTTAGTTGTTGGCTTATGTTTAAAATAATTTAATGCAAATTTGAGTATCATGAAGCATTACTGTGTATAAAAAAATGTGCAAAATTTATTTAAATTTTTTTGAAAGTTATTATCGTTCTTAAAAAATAATGCAAATTGAAGAATTTTAGTAATATAATTATTGCTGAACATTAATTTTCTATTTGTTTGCTTTATTCTGAAAGTTTTCAATTGCCAAAAACGTGGACAGGGATGCAAAAAAAAATTAAGGTATCAAATTTGCGGTCAGATTTTTAAGACATCTTTTATTTTGAAAGTTGAATTGAGAAACGGTTGTAAAATATTTACTGATACTGATTTAAACAGAGTTCAAATTTAAGTAGAAACGCAAAAAATAGACATGTATTCGAGTTTTTAATCATTTTGTTAAATAACTACTTAAAAAATTTATAATATGTTATCTATTTATATTATAAATAAGTATATTTTCTAAAAAATGTACAAAATTATTGCTGATTTTTGATAAATATTTTAACCAATGCATAAATACTTTTACTTAACTATTTTTATTTTACTAAATTACAATTGTAACTGGACTTCTACAGGTAATTCTCCATCTTGTTCCATTTTCACATTAAAATTATTTTCTTCCAAGTTTCTATCTGTATTCTCATAATTATAAGTACAATTATTAGTCACCTGTACTTTCGTTATCGGACACCACAACTGTTCATGATCCCCAAATCTCTCTTTTAAAACCACCTGTCCACAATGCCCACAAGTTTGTAACAATTGCTTAACATTATCAGGCTTATCCGTAAATTTGTCTACTTCATTTAATCTACATTTAACTTTCCTCCCATTGCCACTACTTTTATTTAATTTAACAGCACAATAGTATTTCTTATGAGTACTTAAATTCCTATACGACAACATCCTCCCACAATATTCACACCCAACTCGTTCCTTATATTTCGAATATTTGGAAGGATTACTGGGTCGATATCCTGTTGGTATAATTCCATGTTTGAAACGTTTATGACTACTCATATTAGTATAGCTTATTATCTTATCACAGTGTTCACATTTTCGGGCACTTCGATCGTATAACTTGCGAGTTGGGTTGTTAACTTTAACATTTTCATTTGATTGATCGTTTTCACTACAATCTTCATTATTTTCTTGATAATACACTTGATATTCTTGATAATCGTCTTCAGTATCGTCCAATACAGGTTGTTCGTCAATCGTTCCCGGTTGAATTTCACATTTGGTTAAAATTAGCTGAGGATTAACATTGGTTCTGCTTAATGTAGTTAAACCTGTAAAATTAAAATTTAAAAATCAAATTAGTTAGTTGTTAATCAAAAACTGTGAACTTAACTGACTATATGTATGCTTATTTAAATGGTTAAAGTTTTTAAATACATTTGTCTTGAAATATTTGCTGAAAAGCTGAAATATTCGACTGGTTATAATCCTGGCTGTTATCACTAGTCGATTCTGCTAATATTTGGTCAGTTAGTAGATTTAAATAGTAATTTATCTTCATTTTAGTAACTTCGAGATCACTACAAAGTGTACTTAGTTTGGAACTGATTTCCTGGCATTTTTGACAAATTGTTAGGGTTGGAAGGTGATATTGATATATTTGATGTTTTGGTAGGTGTAAATAGTGTGATATTTGATACAGGTGTTGTTTAGAAATAACGGTTGTCTCTTCAGTGTTATCAAAACTGGGGAAAGTTTCTTCCCTGTCATCACTCTTCGTAAAAGGATATTTTTCATTGCGAAGATTTTTACAGCAAAAGAAACACGAGCTAGATGGTAATGCCATTACGATTTAATCTGTTGACGACACTGATTATTGATTTGTAAATGGGTATTTACTTTAAATTTTAACCATGTACACTTGTAAAAATAATTTTAAAAGCTGTCAAAAAGAAGAGTTTGCTGCTAGCACAAAAAGTCAACAAGCGAAGGGCTCCGTCATTCCAGCACACCACTTGCGTCATTCCAGCACACCGTCATTCTGGCATCTCAGTTTCAAAAAACTCAGGCACATCACAACAAAAAAAAGTACATGTAACTTGAAATTTACGTTTCCACAGATTTGTACTGCCGAACCTAAACTATGTATAACCCAACACTGCTGCTGTAATCAACTGAACCCACCCCATCCTAAATTAATATAAACCAACATTTCTACCGAAACCAACCCAGCCCACCCATCCTTGCTTAATTTAACCCAACACTTCTGACGAAACCAGTCTAAACTAGCATAACCTTACCAAAGCTAACATAACCTAACCGAACTTAACCGAACCGAACGGAAAATTAATACAACCCGACACTTTCATCGGTGCCTCACTAATTGTGGTATGGGACCTATTTCTTCAGTGATCTGTCGAACCTAACCTAGCAGAATAGCATGATACTTCCACACTTTATCTAAATCAGCATAGGAGTACGTTTATTTAGCATTTAACATTTTATTTAAGCGTTTTACAGTACTGGTGTGCCGACAAACGGTGTGCTGGAATTACGGCGTGCTGGAATGACGCTGCCCAAGCGAAGCCACTGAAGCTAGTGTAAAAAAGTGAATTTAAGTAAAATGTGCTCCCAGCTGTTTTTCTGTGTGTGCTTTTGGAATGAGCACTGCACTGCAATTTTCATTTGCTCCCTCTGTACTCATTTCGCTCTTGACTCTTGAGTTTGCTTCCATTTTTAGTTTGTTACCACGAGAAAGCTGTGTTCAAAAAAAAAGTTGTCAAAAGCATTTAGCATATTTTTAAAGATTAAAAGATAATTAGTCAAAAAAGTTATAACTATAAAAAATGTCGTTAACTTTATCTAAGAGCTTGTGTTTCTTTTGCTGTAAACCTCTCCCAAAAGAAAATCCACCAAACTTTGAAAATCCAGAGTCCTTTTTCGATTTCATTGAAAATAATAAGGATATAAATCTAGCAGTTAACTCAGTAATTAAGGAGCATGTTCTCCAAATTTCTAACTATTTAAATATACCAAGTGACCTAATTAACAACCAACAAGAAAGAAATCTTGGTGGTTTACGTAGCTGTCCGGAATGCGGGGAAATTAGTGAAAAATTAAGTAAACTTTGTGAACAGCTGGAATTGATCAAATTAAAAATTAATTATTATGTTAATCAGTTAGCCAATCAAATGTTAACCAAGTCACTAACACCAACCAGTCAAAAGACTGATGAGCTCTGCAGTGCCGACCAATCAAATTTGAGCACCTTCCAGAAAATGTTTCAAGCAAAATGTAAATTAAAAACAAAGCAGTTAAATTACAAATAATTATACATTTAATAGGATTAAAGTTAATTAACTATTTATTTTTTAATTGACAGGTTTATCCAAATTAAGGGCAAGTACCAATGTCGACCCACACGTTATCTTGACCAATCGTGAGCCTTCATCACCAGGTCAACTTGAAGAACAGCTTATATCCGAGGATTCAGATGATGACTGTCAAATAATTATACCGGAAGTGGATCAAGCACCTGATAAATTTTCCAAGGGACCTGATGACCTTCGAGAAGGACCTGATAACCATTTTAAGTTAATTGCTGTACCATTTCGTAGAACCCAAATCCAGAAAAAATTAAAATGCGACCTTTGCTCCAAAATGATAACATTTTCAAATTTGAGCGCCCATAAAAGAAAAATTCATGGAGTAAAATCATCTTTAAAATCACGTGACACTTTAAATGCAACCAAGTCTTGGCACAGATTAAAAAAGAAAAAGAGTTGTCAATTTTGTGGAAAAATGTTAGCGGCGAGGAATCTGAGCACTCATCAAAAGTATTATTGTTCAGTTAAGGTGCATAATTATACGCAGGAAAATTACGCGGGAAATGATAAATTTTTTGAAAATTGAAAAAATCCGCGCGAAATTCCCCGATATAAGAAATGTGAATACTGTGAACAGCTGATTTTAAAGGAAAAATTTGATGAACATGAAAGGTTAGTGTCCAATTAAAATGCAAATTTGTGATGTAGTCATGGAAACAGGTGGAGTCAAAATTGAGGAAATTGGGTGACCTGTGCTTGTGCTCATTTTAAAAATGTTAATTAAATTAAATTTCAGCAATATTTGAGAAACAGTTGAAATATTTTATTGTAACTTAATTAATTACAAATTACAATTAGTGATGTATATTTTTTCTAAACCTTTAATATGTAATTAAAATAAAGTTACCAAACAAAAAAAAAAGATTTTCGCTCTAGCTTATTTTTAATCTTTAATTATTTTTTTTACACAAAATACTCTAAATGTAAGGTTTTTTACAGCATTTAATTTTTGTACAGCTTAAAATAATTACGTATAATCAGCATATATTTAATTAAAACTTGGGTAACTAATTAAAATAATTAATTCACACACTTTTAAAAAATCAACTACCTTTTTTTTTAAATCTTTCGTTATTTTTTTTCTTCATTTTTTTCGATTGCTACAAAATAGCTTAGATTCTAACTTTCATCAAACATGTCAAAATTTACATTTAAAATATTTAAATCTATTCATAAAATTAATCACTAACAATCATTCAGCCTCAATTTAATTTTAATTACTAAAAAATTCACTCCTTAATTTTTTTTTAGCACATTTTCTCATTTAAATCTTAACCAATTTAACTGAATAGCATCAACAATACTTGCATTTTTTCTTATCACATCATCCCTCCTCTCATTCTAATTAACAGTTAATTACTTAATTAATTACTCAATTAAATCAGTAAAATTTTTAAAAAAAAGTTAACTAAACCACTAAACTAACTACTCATTCACCACCATTCCCTCTTCACAAGCTAATTGTCCATTTTCCGGTTCACTTTCAATTTTCGCGCCAACCCTCAAATCCAAAATTCCCCCCTCCCCCAACCCATTATCCACCATCTTCACCCCCACCACCCCCTTTTCACCCCCCACCTCCATCATCCCCCCAATCAGATTCACCCCCTCCCCCACCCCCACCTCATCCCCCACACTATTCTCCACCCCCTTTATCTTCACATCCCCATTTACCACATCCTCCACCCCCTCAACTTTCACCTCATCCCCTTTGACCTCAACCCCCTCCACCCCCACTTCCTCCTCAATCTCCTCCTCCCCCACCCCATCAAAAAACTCTGCCGTCGCTTTCCCACTATACCACCTATGCTCC
>JAQFXM010007042.1:0-12413 GCA_034693345.1 Entomobrya multifasciata | reverse complement strand
AATGCTGTTAAAACTAGACTAAACTATTGTCGATATTAGCACATAAAAAGTAGATCAAGATATTAATATGATTTTTTTAGAAAAACATTGTTGGCATGTAACGTAGATTTAATGATTGCTAGAACTAAAAGCTAAGCGTTTATTATATATGAAGTCAAAGCTCAAATGGTAGAAAGCAACACATTTTAAAAACAATAGTTGTCGAGCATGTATATTTATTGCCGAATATTAGTTTGTTACATGCGTGTATAAATTTTGTATTATTTATAATCAATTATTAATGTTTTGGCGCTTTATTAATACCCATTATTTTGAAGGTAAGAAAGAGTACTTCCAGTAATATTTTTCATAGAATAATGATATTTTCAAAAGTGAAGTAAGTTTTATTATTAATGTATAAATTTTGCGGTGCAATAGTATGTTATTTAAGTAGAATATGTACGAAAGTTTATTTAAAAGCATCTTTTTACTCATTTTAGTGAATAATATTTTATATAACAAATATAATGGCTTTACCTTATATAGTACAATGTAGCAGCACATTTTACTGATTTGGATGCATACAAAGTTTTAAAGTATTCAAATTAAACAAAGGACAGTAAATAGTTACAAGCGAATTTTTTTACGTAAAAATAAAAGCAATTACTTTTAAAATGTACAAATATAGCCATAAAATAGTTAACTATTTTAGTGAAACATCGAAAAATACTTTTAGCAAAGGCGTCAATTTTGTTCAATGTAAGCGTTATAGCATAAACTATTTTGAATCTAGCTTCAACAATAAAACTTGAAGTTGCAATTAGAAGTAAAGCTATCGTTAATGTAAAAAGAGACACCATTCGTTTGTCTAGACTTACAACTGCAAAATATTCATTAAAGTCTTTAACTCCACGATCTATTTGATGTTTTCTTTCTACCCAATTTAAGTGATCTTTCTTCACTGAATTCAAAAATAGTAGAATACCACTTTCATATGTTAACCTGGTCATCCATTTTCCCAACCAACCACTTATAACAGATTGTATTTGTGAAAATACTAAATCACTTCCATATACCGCAGCAATTGAACTACTTTGAACTGGTAAACTGGAGTGTAAACCGGCCACATCAAACGGAAAAGTACAATATGAATCAGCATGATTAATTGTGTTTAGTTTCACGTCAGTACTTATTGACGTGAAGTTTTTTTGTTGAATAAAATGCAGTCTCCCAGTACTCCGCTCCTGATAGATTTCCAAGTAATCCTTCTTTTCTCAATTGATGTCCCCATAAATTTTCAGCCCAATTTCTTACCTCAGGGTTAATAACGTGTTTGTGAATTCCATGATTGGCAAGTGGTAAAAGTTTATATCCAGACATTAGTGCTTCTGCCAATGTTTGATAAACATACGGTTTAACTGGAGCTACCATTTTGGATTGCAAATCAAAACAATAAAGGAATCCCAATAGGAATGAACATTGAGTCAACAAACTTGCTATAATTTTTGTATAATTTGCATTCATTTTAAAAGACATTGGCTGAAGAAGAAGTTTCAAAACATTGAATACTGCTAAGCTATACCCAGTGCTAGGTTCTACTAGTTTTATATGTATAGTCATAAATAAAATTGTTACTTTCATAGCAATCTACACATGTTTGCGAAACGATTCCCCTAATATTTGTAATACGTGAAGGAATTTAAAATCAGGTTCTTTTTTAATGTAGGAAAACTTATGAAATGATGTATCATAAATCTGCATTTCTCCAAGAATAACTGTAGGTGGATGCAAATGATTGGATGCAATAAATTTAATAAACATTCCACTTAAAACAAATTTGGAATACCGCTTAATATTTCTTAAATCCATGCCATAAACTTAGGTGATGTTAAACCGTTTGGCAGAATAATGAAATAGGTTGTATTGAATATCACCACAAACTTCTTCATCCCACCAGAATTTAGATTTTAAAGAGTTCTCGTTGTCAATATAACATATTCGTGGACGCTTTGTTACCTTGTTGCTAATTTCTACATTGTAAACTAACGGTTTCATTTGCCAATATGGTGGTCTCCAATTATCAATATGATATTTTAAATAACTTAGACCTTCAAATGGATTTAAGGCTCCAAACAGTAGAATATTTTGTATACAGCCAGCACAAAGCCAGTCAACTCGTAATATTTTTAGCTTGAAATTGCAAAAAAATAAATAGTGTTGAAATTGTGAGGTGTAAAGAAAACGTTTTGGCTTTGGTAGGCGAACTTTAATGTATCGAGATGATTCCAAGGATGTAATAAAAGTGTCAATTCCCAAATTCTTAAGTAGTAGACCATGAAATGCGATGTACCTTATCCAAGGTTCCCATCCCTCGTACCAAGCTTTTTCGTATTGAATCATTGGCTTGGGTAAACCCCACCCTGTGATGGATAATCCAGCAAGAATTATATTACATGATTTCCATAGTGTACGGGATTTTATAGTGGTTACACTAGTATTCGATGGAAAGGTAGAAAAGCTATGTTGCACACCGGGAACATCGGTTACAATATTCCATACAAAGCGATTCTTATCTTTTAGGATTTGCTGAGTCCATAGGATGTTTTTAAGGTGAAACTCTGTCAATATTAGGTTTTCTTCAATAATATTTTGATGCTCGGGTGTAGCTTTTGCAATAAAAACGTTACAATAGTTATACTTTTTAGGATTCATTTGTAGTAAAAATGAAATTCCTTCCGAAATATTTAAAATATATGTATATATAACAACCGGAATTTTATCAGGAAAGTTCATTTTGTTAAACGTTGAAATCAATAAAGTATTTAGAACATCGGATTGAAAAACTGTTTTTTTTGTAAATAAATTTGTCAAAAAGGTACTTTTTATGAAATACTTTTTTTGCAAAATCAATATTATCACCTATATATGTATTCCGTATCTAATAGACAATATTAACCAAAATTTGAAATTCAATGTTCTAAAACTCATCTATCAATAAGATAGCTGTCTATCGTTGCCTGCCTGACAATTATTTTGACAGGGCAAAGAAATGTTCAATTTTGAAATCCATTGGAAACTTGTTTCTTTCCTAATTTATTTTGTCAATTCTATTATACTACTAAAGATAAAATCAATATAGTCATTTATCTTTGTCGGAACAAATATTGCGTCTTTGACCAAGGTAAAAACGAAATAAGCGTGTCTACAATTAATGACATTTAAAGCCATTATATTGACCACATCATAAATTCTAGATTAATCGATGATAAAAAGATAATCTAAAAATTAATTCTTTTCAGAGACAACTACGGACTGAGCTTACGTATGTCGCTGAAAAGAGCTCGTTATTAATGCCGAAGGATTCAATTTAAATAAATAATTAGTTTTTCACTTCATTTCAGCAATTTAGGAATGTCTGGTCACATTTACTTGTTCTAAATTTTAGACTTTAATTTGAAACCATAATTTGTTCAGTAGAATACATATGTAAAAAACATATTTTAAACGGGTGCTCAATTTAGATACTTATAAGATTTTATGCAACCAATAACTCATCAAAACCTTACAAAAATCTTGTTTGTTATGATTGACTTTGGACATTACGGAAAAGTGTGTTTCATACAGTTGTTCACTTAAAGTTCTTGGTTGAAAAATTTTGAGTGAAACGAAGTTGTAATGCTTTTTTGAGACATTTTTCCTATTAAGGTTAGAAAATATTCAATCATATTTGAATTCACAAAGTAAGCTCTCCAGTGTCGGTCAGATAACAATGCACCAAATGAAGTCCACACCTTGCTGAATGCTTTTATATACGAGTGTGTAAGCAAATGCTATGACTAAGATGCAAACCCACATAGAGGGTTCCATCACACTGAACACTGCTACGTATGCATTTATATATGTATATATTTTTTAAGGTACAAAAGGTACTTTTTCTGTTTATTTTTATTGTGCTTTCGTGCACTTAAGCTTTTTGGATATGTGTTTTATTGAGGAATGTAAAGAGTCGAGATGTAAATAAGATGTGTGGCACCTGAAGAAATGCTATCAATGATTTTTAGAAGGCTCAAATATGTTGCTATATGCTTTGTGAAGGAAAAAGAGGGACATGAAAAAGGTAATGTAATGTGTACATTTGGGGAAGAAAGGGCGGTTGAGAAAGGAATGCGCTTGGGGATTGAGCGGGTCAGGGTTGAGCGGCTACGCACTTTGTTGCGCCGTTGTACAAATTTTTTTAGAGAAAGCTTCCACAGTTTCATTATAAAATCTTAAGATTATAAGTAAAATAGAATAGTGGGATAAGGGATGAGGGAAGGGGTTTGGAGAAGAAGCAGAAGCTGAAGATGAAGAAGAAGATAAGACTTGAGGAACGAAAAGGACTGGAAACGAGACGTCGGGCATCAGTCCTACTTTCGACCTTCCCTGAGAATGTTTAGCCAGTAAGCCTTAGAGCTTGACTGACTTTTGTGTGTTTCAAAGGGAAAATTAGAAAGTTGTATTTTTTCTTCTAAAATTTTTACTGGGACTGTGTTTAGAGAACTAAGTTTTTAAGATTTAAAATAAGTAATTTTTAAATAATTAATATTGGTCCAGGAGTGTGTTACTGGAGTGGTTCGGAGAATTTTTTATAAAAATTGATTTAAGGTGGATTGATTGATTTTTACGATGTGTATGTGTATGTGTATTTTAATCATTTAAGAGAAAAAAAAATTCCTATTTATCAAGAAAACCTACAAAAAATCTTTATAATAAAATACATAAAATTTATGAATATAGTTTCTTTTACCCAAAATATTGTTTATCTGCGTGTTATTTATTTGGAGTTTTATTTGTTTTTGTTTCATCTGCATATAGTTAAGAGAAGGACGGTGGCGCTTACCCCAGCAGTTATCACACACCGTTACAAACACGAAAAAATCAAATAGTCTTAAGTCATTTGAAGATAAGCATGAGAACACGTAATGGGTTGGGAGTAAATTATTACATATTTTCCACTGGTTTGAGGACCTTAATTTGGTATACTGGAAACCATGGATTCGCCATACGCTAAATTAAACCACCAATTTAATAAAGTTTGTTCGTACAGAGTGCCCAATGAACCTTTAAGAATAAAAGTTATTTTTAAATCTGTTATTATTGGTGAGTACGTTGCTATAGGTGGACAAATGTTTAATGATTTGTATAATGACTTGAAATCATTTATTTTGTTAATATTCGAAACACACAAGTTTTTTTCTGGATCGTCTAGAATAAAGCTAGGACCTCGTTGTTAGGAGCGGCATCAAAATAATAATTAAAATGATGACTTCCAAATGCATACACAGAAGATTAGTTTCGGTTCGGTATCACGGGATTGTGAGAATATTCTCAGTGACATTAAAAGAGTGATTCTGACTAAAATGATGTGCGGGAATGAAATAATGTAATCAATCTGACACAAACTGGTTGGCTTTTTAGTATTTTTTATAAAAAAGAACAACACATAAATTGACATGAAATTAAAAGAATTTAGAGAATTGGCAAAGGTTAATTTAGATTACAAAGTTAAACTAAAAACTCAAGGTTGTGTAAGTTATCCCAAATACTCCAGGAGTATTGAACATAACAAATCTCATACCTCGTATTTCCAGCGAGTCCACCGAGAGAGTAAAGAAGTAAAACGGAGAGTCGGTGGTAGTAGCGCTAAAAAGAGACGCTACCGAGAGAGCTGGACCAATCCAGTGTAAGCATCAAAAGAGTGGTCCGATTCTCAAGCTGCCAATCAGAGGCCAGCTTACAAAAGGGTTATTCACCAGGTGTCCATGCGGACGAGCACACGGTAGTCGAGGAGGACGAGGTAAACTACTCTATGACTACGACTACCTTGACAATGATTTAACATTTTACATTCACAACACAACAGCCAGATGGCATTCTACAAAGCATAAGCTCTACACAGTTTACATGATCATCGAATAACAAACAGAAAAGGAAAAAGTTTACATGATTAACACATTTTTCATGAAACAAAAACTTTAAGAAATGAAATAATATTTTTATTCTTAAAATTATATCCGAATCGGAACACTCGAATTGGTATACGTCGTTTGTGGCCGTTTGTGTTAAGTTTGTATGAGATTTGTTTTAAAACGTCAATACTTTTTAGTGTCAAGTTACCCAATACAATTTGGTTTACCGGACATGTATAGCAATATATTCCCAGTTTTGTTTGGTTTTCCATTGATACTTCAAAAGTTACTATGATAGCAGTAAAAGGTATCATCTCATCTTCGTTCGAATTGGTTTCGATGTACATTTTTTTCGAGAATTCTGCACTTGACGTTTCAGTCACAACAAAGATTGCTTCAGACATTGTTCCACATCCTTAGGCTCGTATCACAGCAGTCGTTTCAGAAAATGTTTCGAGCAACAAAAATACCCTTGTTGTATCCAAAGAATACTTTGTCATTAATCGGAAGTACTTATTTTGTAAAGTGTACGTGAAGTCATCATTTTCAAAGTCGTCCAGTTAAAATAGAAAATCCATTAAATGTGCATTGTAAATGAAGCAATTAAAGTGTTTTTATGAGCAATTTATTTTATCTTAAATGGTTAATATTTGATTTATTATGTTTCGTGACGTGTTATTTACTGAAAAGGTAAGACTGATCATATAGAAATTTTGTTTCACGAACTGCAACTCTTGTAGTAATGGTGAATTTACAGAAAACGGTATAAACTCAAGAGAACTATGGAAAAACCAAACATTTTCGTTGACAATTAGAATAAAATAAAACTAGCCTCGAAAGTTTCATTTTTTCTTAGTGATTATGACTTGTTGGCTTCAAAAATGGGAATCTCCGATATCGAACTATTTTTTAAGACTGTGGGCCGTTAACGCAGACATGCATACGTAAACTTAAGGTAATTTCATAATTCTTAATTATGTTTAGTGATGGACACGAAATCCAAATTCTAACACTTTAGTTCCTTTGATAAGGTGGATTTGAAAATTTATTTGATAATTTATTCAAACTAAACTCTGGGCTACAAAGTTCCGACACGAGCTAAAGCTAATAGATTTGCTGTTTTTTAAATTAAAATGACGTAATAACCAAACGTTTTACTGTTATATGTATGTTATGTATGTTGACGACAAGGTGTAGAACAATGAACGTTTCTTATTATTAACTTATTAACTTCACGATGTCTGTCTGTTCGTCCGTCTGTCTGCCTGTCTGTACGGACGATAACTCGAGAACGCATTGGCCGATTTGGACCAAACTTGGGTCAGAGATACCTAGGGTCATGTCCTTCTCCACCACAAAGTTTTACCCCAAAAGGTCAACCGGGTCAAAAGGTATGGGCCAGAAACTTCTCAAAGGTGCATGTATTAATCATGTATTGTTCATAAATGACGCCACACAGGACACCAAAGTTGACCTCACTTGACCCCGAAGTTGACCTCAATCCCAAAATTGACCCCACTTGACTCGAAAAGTATCTCTGCTTCACGCATACCATAACGTATGTATTTGCTATCTGTCTTAGCCAATGGCTATTATATAATATAACGTAGCAAGTTTATTTTGGAATTAGGTGTAACCGTTAAACGGAAAGGGCCAGTAAGCTACTGTTCTCAGTAAAAGTAAACTGGAAACTGTTGCTGAACAACCAACTTGTTACAAATCGCTTCGCCACTTAGCTACTCCTAGATTGATGGGTTTATTAAAAAATTTATGGACTTAAAGCTTCAGCATGACTTTTAGAAAAGTACTAGAATTAAATATGAACCATTAGAAGTAAATTACATTCAATTGTACCACAATTAAAAACAGGTGAAGTTTTAGAATAAGATAAGCTAAATATAGATTTAAATTCTGACACTTTCAAAAAAGATTTTGAATTCACTGAAGTAAAACATAATTTCTATTAAAATGATTTTCATATACCAGTTCATAAAAGTGAATATGAAATTGCCGCAAATTTTATTTATAAGCAAAAACTTTAGTTTTACAATAAGTACGTACATTTTTATAATGCCAGTAAAAATATTGAATTAATATGGACATTATTCCCACTAGATATCTTGAATGTGATCTAGCCTCAACAATAAAACTTAAAGTGGCGACCCCTAGCAGAACTGCAGTTAAAGTAAATAATGACACCATTCTATCATCTAATGTAACTATTTCAAATTTATCATTGAAATCTACCACCCCACCCTTAATTTTAGACTTTCTTTCTTTCCAATCCATGTAATCCTTCTTGAGCGAATTAAGGAAAAGTCTAATACCACTATCATAAGTGAATCTATTCATTAATCTTCCCAAGTTGCCACTAACAACTGATTGCATTTGAACCATAACTGTCTCACTTCCATATGATGCTGGAATTGGAATATATGGTGTAGGTAACGAGTTCGTTAAACTAGCTATACTCACCGGATACGTAGAATAAGAAACTGAGTGACCAATAGTGTTATACTTCAGGTCTAATCTCACTGTTGAATGGTCGATTGTAGAATAATATGCATTTTCCCAATATTGTGTCCCAGATAAATTTCCAGGTAGACCTTCACTCTTCAATTTCTTTCCCCATAAATCATCCGCATAATTTCTTAATTGTGGGTTAATCTCATTTTTATACTCTCCATAATTAACGAATGGTTTAATTTTGTAACCTGCATTTAGTGCCTCGGTCAATGTTTGATATACATAAGGTTTAACTGGGGCTACCATTTTGGATTGTAAATCAAAGTAGTACAAAAACGCCAACAAAAAAGAACTTTCCGTTAGAATACAAGCTAAAATTTTGCTATGTCGAAACTTCATTGAAAAAACCATTGGATGGAACACTAGTTTTGTCACATAAAAAACAGATAAGGACAATTTTATATTTGGCTCTGTTAACTGAATATAAGCAGTTGTAAACACAATAGTTACACCTAGTACAATCCATACGTGATTGGAAAAAGACTCACCTAATATTTGCAAAACGAGTAGAAATTTAAATTCAGGCTGTCTTTTTCGATAAAAGAATTTACGGAAGGTTGTGTCGTACATTCTGTGATCTCCAAGGAAAATCAAAGGACGATTAAGGACAGTTGTTGGTTTATAAGGCATAATAACACCACTAAAAACTATTCCATTCCGCTTTTTAAACGTTATGATGTCGGAACTAAATATAAATGTCGAGTTCACATGGTAACCCAAATAATAATACAATTTATACTGTATATCACCACAAATTCGATCATCCCACTTTAAAAATGTTTCCTTGTCAAATGGGCATATAATTTCGACATTTTGTCTTTGCATAGTACCAATATGTACATAGAAAAAAGGTGGAATCATTTGCCAACGTGAAGGGCCTTTAATAATAACTTGTTTATTTAAATCACTCTTTCTTTTAAAAGGATAAGTCTCCATAAAAAGGTTTATGTTTTGTTGACAGCCGGAACAAAGCCAAGCAATTCACTTTATTTGTAAGTTCAAGTCAATAAAGAGTAAAAAGTGTTGAAATGGTGATGTGTACATTAAATGTTGCTTTCTTGGTAGTAAAAGACTAGCGTATCTTGATGACACTACAGATATTAAAAAGGTGTCTATACCAGACTGCTTTAGTAATAAACTATTGAAACCAAAATAGTTTATCCAATATTCCCACCCGTTGAACCACTGTGGTTCGGTCTGCATTTCTAATATTGGGGGATTCCAACCTGTTAATGACAATCCTGCGAGTAATATGTTGCATGTTTTTAAGGTTGACTTAGCATTTACTTCGTTTGCTCTTTTGATGGACGAATATTTAGTCATTATTTGCTCTACTGAAGAAACTATGCTTTTGCTGATCCATACGAAGCGATACATTTCGACAGGCGTAGATTGACTCCATTCTATGTTTTTCAATTGAACTTTTGATATTATTGAGTTTTCCTGAATTATATCAGTGAGAACGGGGTTTCCTTGTACGAAAAATATATTGCAATATGTAAATTTTGAAGGATTCATCTGAAATATAAATGACTTTGTTTCTAATGTAAAATCCATCATAACTATAAATACACAATTGAACGTGTACCAGTAATTCGTCATATTTGTGTAAGAAGTTACAAATTTGAACATTTGGTTGAGATTTGGAATGTTTTAGGAAGGATAACTAGTTGTTCTAGTTATCCTGGATAACTTTAGGTGCTAGTTGCTGTCAAGTAGGTGCTTGTTAGAGAAATGCTGCTGTAAACAAGATACTTTTGTAGATTAGGATTCCAAGAATTTTTTAGAACATGTACTGTTACTAAACAGTGTGGTTTTCTTGGAAATAAATTAATTATTTCTTATATTTAGTTTTAATTCAGATCACGTATTATACAAACTCTCTCAAGCTTGCACTTAAGATTTTGTGATGTTACTGAGCTTTATAAGCAAGTTTGCATAAAATTCAAAATTTCTGATGCGTTATGCCTTTTATTGATAACTGTAGTTGTAGTTGTTGGTTTCCTTAGCATCAAGCTTATTTTGCTGGGTTATATTTTAATTTTAAGTACTTATTTATTGTACATATACACGTTTCAGAAACCAAGTCAATCTCACGATATCGTTTGGTTGTGGAACTTTTTAGAAGTTCCTTTAGTTTTCAGTGGTTTGACGCTGGTACAGTAGTACTTAGAAGAAAATAAGGGCTTATGTCGTCAGCTTTAAAGTAGTAAAGGATATGGGCGTTATATTTTTTATTCATATATATTCTGAACGTAATGACTACGAACTAATATTGTTACCTAAGACGTTACCTAAAAAATCAATAATCCAAAGGCAATTAACATTAAAAATACAATAAAACCGTTGTGACAGTGAAGCTAACAAAGTAGCTAAAACTATTAAATTCTCGATATTTCTGTAACTGATGGCTTTTGTATGTATATAATATGGGTATAGTTGTATGTATGTGTATAGTTGACCACACCTAATGAACAAGCAAAAATACTTTCATTCGAAACATTATCTTGAAGGTGTTTGTAGGATCAAAATTGTTCCAAATAAAAATACTCAACTTATATGGATATGAATCTAGGTGATTTACGCTAGGGCTAAAATTCAATTGTTCTCTTGTCCTTAAACGTAAAAACAAAAAGGCTTTATGTGACCAAAATGAGTATTTTTACTTATTTCAATGGCTGACAGACAGAAACGACAAAAATGATAAAGTCAATAATTGGTGATTCTTCGCTTCGAGCTGGATAGAAGACGGTGTCATGACAAGCTTACGCGAAGATGAATTAATATTAAAATAAATTACAAGGGAAATATACTCTCTAAATTAATTTTTCAGTCCTTATAAATATATATTAGAACTTACTACTAACTAAGAAATGGTATTCCGGAGAACTAAATGATATGATCGGATTTAAGTGAACTAAGATGAACAATAAAGATAATTTTGAGAAAAAAAAATATACAAAGTTGAACTTATAACGTCCGTTATACCATAATTTTTCCATAAGAATTGACAAACTAGAAATCAGGATTACTTCGAACCTAATTTATTGTGATAGAGAGGTCTTAAAAAGTTGCAAAACGGTAATGGAATGACTGAGATTTGAACAAGGATGTCATGCTTGAAGGTACAAATGCTAACCATTACATCATCAAAGCCCTGTTTTGCGGATACCGCATCATGTGTGATCATGTAATATTGTATCTTTAATATGACATGTTTCATTATCAAAAATCATGCGATATGGTATTCAACAGCACTTAGTAACGAATACACCAAATGTTTGTCATTATCATGTGTCGTAACGATTCAGCTACTTTCAAAGGCTTTTAATTGGTGAACAGTGTAATTTTTGATGACAGAACTAGGCCCAAGTTTCTGGCCCAAAAAAGTGAATTTGACCTATAGTGACATGACTCATAGTAATTTTAATGTCTATGACTTTTGATTAAATTATTCAAATGAAGATTACATTAATGATTTAACTTTGATACGGCCAAACTTCATAACGGAAATGTTTATTCCAAAGCAGAACTTTAGTAAAGTTAGTCATATATACATACATGAATTCTGATATTCAGCTAAATAAGCAAACGCGTCTTGGAGTTTCTATGGTGAAGTTTAATCATGTTAATGTATATATATGAGGATAAAGCCAATAATATTTGTCGCTTCACTAATATCTACATACAAAGAACTATAATGAAAATTGTATCTAAATTAGTTTGGGAAATCCCGTCGTGCTGTACTGGTAATCGCTTTTGTTTATCATATTAATCTGATAAATTTATTGAAATTTTTTAGCTCCGGCAAGCTTTCCTATACGAAAACTAGCTTTGAAGAACAAGGTGGTGTTAATGATTTCAAATAAGTAGTTTGAAGCCTTCTGCAATTCAACATAGGCGGAAACCAAAACTAAAGGGATCAGAATAAAGAAATGTATGTAGTTAGTTGAGATGCTG
>JAQFXM010007041.1:0-12415 GCA_034693345.1 Entomobrya multifasciata | reverse complement strand
ATGTACGGCACCTCATAAGTCCATTCAATTGGCATATTTGAAATACGTATAATGTCACCACAATGGCATAAGTATACCACATTTTTATAAAAATATCAGGCAGGGCAGAGGCAGAGAGTGAACCCTGCTATTATGATTTTGGCATGTAGCTCCAATCTTTCAACTATTTTTATTTCATCTACTTTTCACCTTTTATTCTGGGTGTTATAGCCATTAATATGTTTTCTTTATTAGCTTATCTTCCATATGGCTTGAATTTGCGAGGTCGATAGCCATTTAAATAGAAAAATCAAAAAACAATTCGATAGTCTATTAAATCCAAGGCGACAAAGACTTTGATTTTGACAATTTTTTTTAAAGAAGTGTAATTGCTACTATTTTGCTTATCAGATTTTCTCTCACGTTACTTTACCTTCTTATCTCCCTTTTATTTTGAAGCTGTATTTTCAAGAAAAAAAATCGATGAAGTAGAAAATATCATGCTGTTTAAGAGTAACTGAATCCACAAAAATGTTGTTTAAATGGTGTACTTTGAAAGAAGGGTAGGCTGTAAATCCGTTTTTATTAGATTAACTTTTACATATTTCTTATCAAAGTAAGACTTTTGCATAGAGTTCTCCTAAAATTCCACATATGTTGACTTGTATTATCATCACTCTTACTAACTTGCTTACTTACCAGTGCAGTGCAGTGGATGGATATACACTAGTCTAATTGATATATCTCATAACGTAACCCCAACTCATTTATATTGAGAATCAAGAACGTTATTTATCTCTTGCAGTTTGAGTCTCAATAAATCGAATTTATTTTTACCAGAGGCCAAAATTCCACTTCGACCACCACAACATTCGTGCGACTTTAAAAACATAGCAGTATTAGAAAATACGTACGTTGACTACACATTAAATTATCTGTCCTGCCTTAATGCAGTGTGTCAACAAAAATGATAGGAGGACCTGCCCATGTGTAATGAATGTATGCCGACCTCTCATGTTTTACATGATCGAAAGTTGAAACATGACTTTGTAAAAAAAATTGTGCTCATTATGCATACAATTTTGACTCCTGTCCACTTACTCTGGACGCTTACTGCCTGTTGTACAGCGAGTGTATGAAATGAAAACGACAACTCTTTAAAATTAAGTAGAGATATTTTTTATACCAGATTATCTACACGTTCATCTCATCAATATTAGCTGTCTTTCAAAATACCCCTGGCAACATAAAGCCCTAATTAGTACACCTTTTCTACATTATAACAAGTATTCTTACTTGTACGGCAAGTCGAAATTGTTAATTGATACCGGATTATATTACACATCAAAAAAAGTTACCTTTATAATTCGACACTAACAACCTTACTTACATTCACGATAATTATTTTTATCGTTTCAGTTGAGGTTACCAAATTGGTCAAGGGACACAAAGAGGCATTAAGGTAGAAAGATGATGGAATGCTGCAATATAAAGTACAAAAAAGCATAAGTGCATATGTCTTTGCAAAATAAATGTCAACTCGATTCAAGTAGGTTGAACTGCAGAATAAATCTTTGGTATTCTGTTTACCGTATACCGTATACATAACTAACATTGATTGACCATTAGCAAGGGTACTGATAACTAAAACCCAAAGATATTTTTTTGAATGCCATAAATATCGATAAAGATATTGACTTCAGTCTTATAGTTAGCCAAGCCACCAGACTAACAATTTTTTATTGACTGATCGACTAGTGTGCAGTTGAAGTTCTCCTAGTTTGTAAGGTCCACTCTAATCAATAGGTACAAATACAATATAGTACGTAGGTGAATATAAATACTACCTTGCTCTGTGTGCTATATGTAATACCCAACAATAATAATAAATCTTGAGAATGTATAATCATCAAACACTCACTTTTTTTAGAAGAGAATCATAATAAAGTGAGATTTTATAACATAACATATCACACACACACATGTATAATATTTAGCTTGTTTATGTCCCCACAAAATATATATTTTCTATCACACGTTTGAATAACTTCTTTAAAAAAAAAAGTAATCATGATTACAATTTATACAGGTGGTTTGCTTATGGTTGTTATAATAAAACCAAGAAAGAAAGAGAGAGATGCAAAATATAAACTTTGTTGGAAAAAATACATACTCAATATTCACAATTTAGAAGAAGAGAACCAACCATATTCACTGTAAATGGACAGTGAAGGTATGCACGATTCTCTGGTCTCCTTGTCGACAACATGATCGCTTTGGAGTTTTGGAGTTGCAGTAAAGCATTTAAAGCTGAAAATGCAAAAAAAAATGTTTGTATACAACACACTTGTATTGATGTTTTCTGGTAACGTCATGCAATATAATATGAAAAAAAAATGTGTTGCAGTGCAGAATCTATGTTTAGTTGACTATGAGAATATTTAACAACTTCTCACACAGCAAGAAAGTCAAAAAATGTATTATTGAATGGCTTTTAGTTAGTTTAGCAGTGTTACACGATTCACTAGCTGATATATAGCATATCTTCATATCGTCATCGTCATCATATCATAATAATAATCGTATCGTGAATATATGTTGGTCTTGTCGTTGTATTAAAAAGTTGCGTGTTGATGTTAGCATGGCTGTAAGAGAATGAGAGACACCACAACAGCAACATCAACATCAACAGCAACAATAAACAGAGTCCTCACTTGTTCTTCTTCCTCTCCCAACGTCTTCTTGGTTTTTAGGATGAAGAAAATTATTACATAGTTGACTTGACTGTGGGACAAAAGTGGAGGAAGAAGTCTCATGCATCTTGTTTCTTTGCTTGCGAGGCAATATAACATTCATGTGTAAAACTTGGTTGCAGTCCATTGCCTTGGTCTCAGTCTGCTATCGCATGTTGCCCTGCCAACAATACTGAATAACAGACCGAAAAAATATGTTTTTGCTTATGGCGACCAAAATACTTTGTTCTTCTAACTTGCAAAGCTTCTTCTGTGGAAAAAATATGTAAATGTTAAATATATTAGAATAGCCGTGTTTTTTATCTACTCGGTTTTTGGTTATAAGACGAACGAAACGAAAAGATTGAATATTTTTTGGTCTGTAAAGTAATCTTGCTACGAAACGAAAAAATTATTTAAAAAATATAAAGCCATTTTAACTTGTGTGTTGGCGCTTTTAATTGTTATTTTGAAACAAGTGATTTAAAAAAACAAAGTGTCTTTTGTACTCTCTGATGAGTATATACAATAGAGATTCAAGTTAAAAGTCAATTTGACAAAATAGATTGTTTTTCAATTCAGTGTAAGACAATTAGCAAGTTTTTTGTCTGAATTCGAAATTTGTTTGCATCCAATAATTCATTAGCACATTTGAAAAAATACTTTGATTGTTGTGCTGTGTTTAAGTACAAAACTGTGTGTGTGGTCAGATAAACAAGTTGATTCTTGTGTGGGGATGCTATTGTGCGCTATTAATCTTGTATACAAAGTTAAACTACAAAAGCAGTGAAAAAAAACAATAAGAATTTATCTGAATATTAATCGGAGCAAAATATTGTGTGAATTAAAAAGTATAAAAGTGAACAATAGAGTTTCTCACATAACATGAGCATCAAAAAGCTGATGATTATGGTTGGATAATAATACAAAAGCTTTGTTTTCGAAAAAAGCAATACAAACAGCTTTGACTTTACCTTATGTGTAATAGTTTTGTTTAAAGAGTTTTTACAAATATTGAAAAAGTAGAATAAAAAAGTATTATTATTGTTATGTTTAGTTTTGTAAAGTTGGTAGTGTATACAAAAATATTTTTAATCGATTTATTATCTAAAAAATATTATTAATAAATAAGGCAGTCAAACAGAAATTTAAATGGTTATAATGTGTTAGTATTACTCAATTTTTATTTCTCTTGAATTGTTTTTAAAAAAGGATAAAATTTTAAAAAGCGAAAAAAAATATTTTCATTAGAATTTTAATATAAATGTTTTTATTATGTAATATTTAATAATTTAGTGAATCGTTTAGTTTTACAAAAAGGAATTACATTTCTAGTGACTTAACTTGTTAGATAATTGCGCGTTTTTACCTGTGTTTTGTTGTTAAAGTTTTATATATTTTTATGTGACAGATGGTATAATAGTGTGTTAAATTGGCGAATAAGTTGGAAGTCATTGCACATGGGTGAATGACAGAAGCAGGAAAGATGTGAATCTAAGTATTTTTTTATGCGTTGAAGGGGAAGACTTGCGTGAAATTATGTTTTAGCACTTTTTAATGAAGTTCGTAAAAAAAAGAAAATTGTTTTCAAGTTCAAGTTTTTACGGCTACGGCAAAACATTTATGGCTGTTTTTTTCAAACCAGAAAGAAATGACACTTGTCCAAATATTTCCTTTTATATTTTCTGTCTAGTAATTTGAAAATTTATTTTTACAAAACGATAAAGCTAAAAATTCAAAAGGATTTAGCAGTTTCCCAAATGGTTGCGCACCTGTAACATACATCATTAATATTTTTTGTAGTCAGACCTATCATTGCAGTTATTATTCTATTGTCTGCTGCTGTTCTGTTCATGTCCATTCAGTTTAACATTGAAAAAAATTAAAATCAAACCCTTTTCATGTATCGTGTGGGTGTGTACACAAGTAGGCGTGTCAAATTATTCGGAAGAATTGAATATTTTCAACCTTTACACTTTTTTAGAAGCCATATCAACATTACATGAATGACATGTGTTTATAAATATTTATATGCCAAGCATTGGTAATACACATGTAATAAATAATACTACAATAAATTTGATTGATAAGCGTTGGTTTTAAGGTAGCAGAACAGAGAGGACACTGTAAAAACCCCCAAATAAAATAGCCAAGTAAACTTTGAATTGAACACAATTTTGTAATGCAACCAAATTTTAGGTAGCCATTTAGGTAATTTTTTTTCACTTCTGCAAATTTTGCAAAAAAAAACTTTTAAAAGGTCTTGAATAAAAGATAACTTGTGGTACATTATATATTTTTAAGGGATGGGATGAATTTTCGAGATATATATGAAATATGAACTTGTATACGCTCTTGTTGGTTTGGTGTAAAGTGTAACATTTAATTGTTCAAAATAGAGTTATCATGATGAACAGACCGTTTTATTGGAGGAACAAACTAATGTTTGTTGTATGATCATACAAAACAGTAATGAACAATATATTTTTTAAACATTGATTATCTTACTACATGGTTTTAAGTGAACAGTTCACCAAGCTCTCTTTTTCTCCCTCAAATAAATCTACTTGTAATGACGATCCCTATATCCTCAGCTCATCAGTCGTGGTAGAGAAGTGTTCTTGGCAACAAAGCAATCTAAAAAAACAAAATGCCTAAATTTTTTCTTCATGTGTAAATCTTCAGTTTTGAACAAGAACAAAAAACAATCTATTTTTTTATATTAAAACATTTTTTTATATGATGATTATCAAATATCTTGCTGTGTGCAGAGAAACTTGGTTCTTGAAATCAATTGTAATAATTGGATCGTAATATTTTTCTGCAAATTTCCTGGCATTGTTTCATCTTCTGTAAAGTTTAGTTGATTGGGATCATAAATGTAAAAAATTACTTTGTGAGGTACAAGTTTACAAGGATTACATACAAATCTTCATCGTACTTTAATGTAATGTAAGTACTTTGTGTAAAAAATTGAAGAAGTTGAAGCATCAAAAAATAAAGTCAAAATGTTTTGCTGGCCAAGCCGTCGAGGAAGCAGCAGCAGAAAAAAATCAAAGTCTTCAGACTTATCTTTCACTGGAAGCGGTGAAGATGATAAATCTATAACTGGAGGGTCTGTTGGAGGAAATATTGGTGGTGGAGGTGGAGGGATTCTTGTGAAGCCATACAAGCAGAAAAAGAAGGGAGGAAAAAATGCTACTTTTAAATGTGACCTGAGCGAAGCCTTGTTACCACCTTCAGATGAGTGCCTCATCAATTCAAGATCTGCTTCGTGTAATAGCAGCATTCGGGAATTAAATGGTTACCGGGGAAACAGTAATAAGCAGTTTATCAGCAGCCAAATTATTCCACCTGTTGACGAGAATAGTGATTCTACCAACAACAATAATAATAACAAGAAGACTGGAAGTAGCAGTGGTGGTGGTGGGGGTGGCAGTGTGTCAAATAATAATAATTATCGGTCTGCTGAAGTACTCCTTTTCTACAGCAATAATTCATTAAGCACGAGAAATAGTGTGCAGGATTTTATCGACAACGAAGACTTCAACTATAAAAGTTTATGGGGGAAGGATATCAACGAGTGGGACTCGAGGGAGTCAAGATGTAATACTTTGGAACGTGATAATACCAAAAAGGAGAAAAATGGTGTGAAAACAACAACCACAAAATCAAGTGATGTGTCAAAATCTCAAAAGGAAAAACGTTTGAGTGCCGCTGCTTCATCACCTTCCTTATCCATTTCTTCAAGTAATCCAAGAAATCGAGAGGTTGATCCCAAATCAAAGTATTTTGATAACGAGCCGTTACCATCCCCTCCACCCACCCCGCCAGAAGCAAAAATTTGCTTGGATAACTTATCATTAGGAACCTGTGCCTATTTCAAGTATCCCCAGACCAGAGATCAAAAGTCTGCTCAAAGCCAAACAACCGACATTAAAAATCCACCATTATCGTCATCACCACCTTGTCGAATCAATAGCTCGACATCCACATCATCTCTATCTTCATCTTGTATTCTCACACCAGAAATTAATCAACAACCTATTATCATCACAGAGGAGGATAATTCTTCGGATGATAACAAGCTCTCTAAATGGACCACTACTGCAACTCAAACGTTACCATTTTGGCAGTTGGAGTTTCCTGGAGTTCTACATTGCACTTCTTGTCTCACAAGCCAATCTTCTCATGACAGTGGTATCCTTGTAAATGGCAGCGGTGGGAGTGGAGGTAGTGAAGGTAGTGGGGGTGGTATAGACTCTTCAGCAACACCTCTGCTAATTTTGGCGACCTCACGTGGTCATGAGTCTCCAGGTGGAGATAGTAGCAGTGGAATAAGCAGTAGTGATGATAATCTCGAGAGTTTACATGCTGATGAGGAAATCATGTTAAAAAGTCTGAAAAACTCTTTTCTCCATCAAGCCATTCCTTTCCAGTTGTGTAATTTGAGTATAAATAGTAGTAGCGCTACTGGAAAAGATAAATCAAATCAAGGTCGCGTGGGTGGAGGAGATGGGGGTGATGGCAGTGAATCTGCCACAAATGATGTGATCAATTCACCAAATGTGTACATGGAGAATGCTAAAAATGAACAACAAGAGTGCCATCTACCAGAGCAACTTGAAAATGAACTTTGCATTCATCACCAGGAACACGATGACATTCCTTCTGTTACGAATGAAGAAGGTTGGTTAAAATTGTCATTGTCATGGCGTCATGATTATCTAACAATTGTGTAAAATAAATTTTCTCTTTGTTTAAAAAAAACAGGGAAAATTGGTATTTGGTAGTACAATCTCGGGTGGTCGTAATTTGAATTCAGAATATTTCTCATTTGCGACATCCGCTTTTTCAGGGTTTTTAAAGGAAAAAAATAAATTACATACAGTTTGTAATTTAATCAGTTATATCATTCCTAATTAGTACAAAAGAGGTACTACTCTTAACACTGATGTAGGTATAATTAATGTATCATCGCTATATCACCTTTTTGCTCTTTTTATAAAAAACCAAATCGAAATAGAAAGCCATTGAAGCATTGGTGGTGGTATCCTGTTTAATTTTCAAAGTTAATTGTGTAACTTGCCAGTTCAGTAGCTGATTATTAAGCAGAAAAAAAATCATTCATTCCTCCTCTTTCAAGTCCTGTCTATAATAATTACTCTAACAGTTTGCATTTCATTTTTGCCTTTGCTCTTTGTGTCGTCGTCATCGTATCATCATCACAAAAAAAACAAAAATCAAAGTTTTGATGAGAAACAAAAAAAACTGAGAGTGTCAATATGAACTACAATATGCACCTTTTATAGTAATTACCAATCATGTTGTTGTTAATGATGACGGCAAACTACACATAACTAGTGATTTCCATTTTTTATTTATCTTCTCCTCTCGGTACCATTATAATAGCTGAGGATTCACCGTGGTCGTCGTCGTCATCATCACCATCATCATGATATGAAATGCAATTTATTTTGCATTTTCAATCAGGATTGCCAAAGGCAAAAAAAGCAAAACAGGAGACTCGCATAAAAAAAACTTTGTCGATTTGATTTCGTTTTAAAATAAAAATTTACATTAGCAACTTTTTTAATGATTACATTGTTATACAACAATAAATGATAATACTACTGAAAAACTGCCTTTTGCAGTTTTTTTTCTTTATTTAAAATTGATGGTAAGCTAATGGTACTAATAACATAACAGAAATAGAACCGCCTTTTGATATGAATACATATTTATGTACATACACCACAGCCACCATCGCCATCGCCATATTTTTTTTAACTTGCAAAATTGGCATTCGACTTATCTAAATCAATAATCTGAATTAGATTAGCAAGTAGATATTTAAAAAAAAATATGGCAAGCAATAAGGAAAAGCGAGCAAGGTACAAAGAAATCGACAAAAAAAGGGAAGGAAGGACCTCCCCTTTTGAATTTACAAAAATAAAAATGTTCAATTGCTTTGCATTTTTTTAGTTTTCTAAAGACGCCAAATAGCGTTGGTCGGTGGTTCGGCCGTAGCGTCGTTTTTCAGTAGAAAAAAATATTCATAACAAATTAATAATACACTTTGTGTGAAGTCGAAGTGAAGGAGGAAGATGAGTTTTTCATCAGAATCCTGAAATTTTTTCACAGAGAAAAAATATATAGTGCAGGTGCAGAGTGCAATGCAGAGTCTCCACATAATTTGATAATTGTACTTCACTTTGTTTTATACTCGTAAATATATTGAAACGCAAATTCTATTCATCACCTTTTTTTCATCAAACACTCCTTCCCCTGTTTGTCATCTAATTACACAAACTATTGTTTTTTTATACACTCAATCAACTTGGTTTTGACTTTAAAAATCTCCTGAAAAGTTTTTACTGTAGTTTTTTTTCATTATAACGTATTACAGTAGAAAATTACTGTAACTTCCGGTGGCGGTGGTGGTGGCAGTGCTAAAAAAATAGTTGGTTGTTAGTGAATTGGATTAGAAAAAAAATTACATGACCACCTTACAATATCGTCAGCGTCATCCTTTTTTAAGTCTACCAGACTTCTCATTCTAAATTGCATATCATTATCAACACTGTGATTATTATTATTGCTCATGAGTCTTATATAGACTTTAATTATATGATATAAGGATAATACCGACCGACGAGCCAATAATTACAATGACTTCCCAATTCACAACTTGAGAAAGTATACATATGAAAAATGTTCACTTGTGTTTTTTTAGTGAACTGAATTGTTTTAAAAAGGAATATAGTTGATAAACGATAACAATGAAGATGTCGGTAATAAGACGTTAAGAAGGCTGGTTTTTTTTCTGTTACAATGATGCAAGGGATAATTGTAGTGGGAGCAAAAAAAAATATATAAGTGGCTGTTGTTGCTATATTTAACGTAACGGAGCATAACATAACGAATTATCAGTATATATTATTGTTATATCATATATTTTTTTGTGTTCAGTTGAGACTTGAGACCTCACTTGTATTTTTAACTTGTCGTCGTGCAGTCTAAAGACGGCGGTTGACTGCCTACGCGTTGAAGCCTTGACTTGTTGAATGGCGAAAGTTCATAGTGGAGGTTTTGGTGTCTGGAGTGATTTTTTTGTGTGGGGGATTGTTATAAATGAGTAATTGTTGGCATTGGTGATAATTTCATTAGTCTAGATACTAATGAAGGGTATTACTAGGAGGCCATCTGCCCGACTTCGACTGTTGGCATTATTTTGTGAGTTTTTGGTTTGAAAAACCTCTGGCAATTTGTGAAATATGTGCAATATATTTAATTAGAGTGAATTAAAATATTTAATTATTTTTTTGTAAGAATACTAATTGAAGATTTTATTTTTTTTCTGTTTTATAGATCGTAATAGACTTGGTCCAGTGGGGAAGAATTATGGTTCATCAGCACTCGACGCTAACGCAAATGAGTCTGAGGGGCCTCTCCTCCGTGGACAGGCCAATGGGGAGTTGGACCCTTCAGCCAAGTCATGTACAAAAGTGCCAGGATCTGCTGAGCCTCTCATTGCGGATCCCTCTAATAACCATGTAATCAGCAAAAACAAATCGGCTGTTACACATAATAATCGGGTTTCCTCTCACAATCAACATAACACCCAAAACTCGGTCCTTGTCCAAGAAAACTCGTCACTTAAGGAAGAAGTTAGCAGGCTGACGAGTATTGTTTCCGATCTCCAAGAACAAATTAGTCGTCTCGCGACATCCGGCGAGGAGACCAAAAAGACGTTGGAGGGCTGCTTGAAAGATGCTGATCAGAGATGCGTGGCCCTTGGTATCGTTGCTCAGCAGTTGGATAAGCAGGTAATTTAAAGTGGCAAGTTTCATCATTTAAAATACAAAAGCATAAAATTGTGGGACAAAGTGTATATCAGGTTGTGAATTAAAATCATATTTGATTCCCCGTTTGATGTACTATTTTTTCCAACTTTTTTATGCTTTTGGTCAAGATGATGACTTTGTTTATACCGACGTAACAATTTTTATAATGATTTGATGATTAGGTTTAATAACAGTTTTAATAACTTATTTTTTCCTCTTTTTTTGCAGAGACTTGGTGAGTACGAGCAACTAGTGCAACAACAAGCGGAAAATAAAGAATGGAAACATCAACTTGGTACGCGATTATCAAAGATAAATTCAATTGATAAATTATATTTTTTATCAGTTTTACTCATGCCGTTTCCTGTTTATGTTTTATATTTATATATATTTTTTGAATTTGATTTAGATGAAAAACTGGCTGAGCTGCAGAAGCTTCAGTCGGAATATGAAAAGGAACGGGAACAAAATCAGGAAGAGATGCGAGCCTTAACAAAGCGTCATGAGTTGGAAGTGGATATCACCGTTAAAAACTGTGAAGATAAGCTTGAGCAAAGTAAGTTTTATTTATTCATTGTATTTCATATTGAATTGTATGTGCCTTTCTTAAAATCCAAAATACTTTAAGTTCGTCGTAATACAATAATTGTATAAATTTAGTACAGATTTATACAGTACAGCTGAAAAAGCTTAAGAATCTCAGTATATTTACTGTGTGTCTAAATGTTCAACAACGAAGTATACTGAACAAATCAGTTAAATATAATTAAATTAATTAAATTTGAACGCCTCACTCTATCAAAGAGTTGGCATCATAATTAGAAATGAAAATAGTGTACTCAGTTAACAAATAAGAAATGATTAGAGGGAATTAGAATAAATATCGACGACCTCAGAATATGTACCTGAAGAAAACTTCAAAACGACCCTGGTTTTCAAATTTGAAATGTAACTTATATTAGAATTGTGTTAATGAGTTTAATCTTGTTAAATCTTATTTTATGTCAATGTCTGTTGACACCTGAAACCAACGTGTAAAATAATAGTATTTTCAACTTTTATAAATATTGGTTGTTATAATATTGACTACAAGGATTCAATTTAGTTTGGTAAAATAGGTATATTTTGTTAGTTGCAATCAGTAGCTCAGTGCAGTGTGTCAACAACTTTTTAAATCAGATAACATCTTATTTGTCACACACTTGTTTTCACCTCCACAAAAATTTTAGCCTTAAAAAGATGTCAACCATCTCAGCTAATTTTTGAACAAGTAGTACAATATATTTTAAGTAACTAACAACCAATGTAAGTGTAATTGGAATTGAAATCAATACTTCTATTACCAATTTGGTCACATGTTCAAATTTCGATCATCATTAGACAACAATCACTACGAAACACTTAATAAGGGAATATCTTATCTCTTTGTATAAATTACTTTGTTCCTTATTGATTTAACAAGAAAGTGACGATTTCCCTATTCCTTTTATAAAATTTTACAAAAAAAAACTTTGAAAAGTGCGCAGCTAATTCTCAATCAATTAGATTTCACGGCTATCACTTAAGATTAAGATAGCGATTAACCTTTTGCTATTTTTATTACTATATTTGTGAATGTAGTAGAGTAGCAGTAGCATTGCAATGTAAACTGACTTGAGTGAGAAAGGAAATGTCATGCAGAGTTACCATCACGAGCAAAAGGTGCCATTGTGTTGAAAAGGGTTTCTCTCCAATTTGTTGTTGTAAATCTTCCAATTACTCAATACCAGTAGTCCCATCATCATATCATGATGCGACTTTTCCTTTTGTTAGATACGTCAAATAAATTATGAATTACTTTGACATGATTCATACAAG